>JAJPUD010010153.1:13469-24693 GCA_023553655.1 Myrmecobius fasciatus
TCCTTCCTTCCTTCCTTTCTTCCTTCCTTTTCTTTCTTCCTTTCTTTCTTCCTTTCTTCCTTTTCTTTGTCTGTCTTTCTTCGTTTCTTCCTTCTTTTCTTTCTTTCTTTCTCTCTTTCCTCCTTCCCTCTTTTCATTTTTTTTCTTTTTTCTTTTTTTCCATTTTTCCTTCCTTCTTTTCTTCCTCCTTCCTTCCTTCCTTCCTTCCCTCCCCCCCTTCCTTCCCTCTTTGCTTTTCTTTCTTTCTTTCTTTTTTCCTTCTTGTCTTTTCTTTCCTTTTCTTTCTTTTTTTCTTTCTCTTTCTTTCTTCCTTCCTTCCTTCCCTTCTTCCTTTTTTCATTCATTTCATGTTAAACATATATCCATATGCATTATATTACAATAGAAAATTCAAACAAAAAGGAAAAATCATGAGAAAGAAACAACAACAAAAAAAAATTTGAAAAAAGTCAAAATAGTATGCTTCAATATGCATTCCGACTCCATAGTTCTTTCTCTCTATGAATATGGCATTTTCCTTCACAAGTTATTTGGAATTGTCTTGGATTATTGTATTGCTAAGAAAAACTAATTATCATAATTGACCAATGTTACTGTTACTGTACATAATGTTCTCCTGGTTCTGTTTCCTTCATTCAGTATCAGATCATATAAGTCTTTCCAGATTTCTCTGAAATCTATGTGCTCATTTCTTCTAGAACAATCATAGTCCATTGCATTCATGTACTACCATTTGTTTAGCCATTCTCCTATATAAGAACATTCTCTCAATTTCCAATTCATTGCCATTAAAAATGTTGCTACAAATATATATATATTTTTGTACTGTTGTGCCACAGTTTCCCTGTCTCAGTTTCCCTCAGTTGCTGTCTCAGTCTCCCTCAGTTGCTGTTTCCCTTAATTGTGCTGCCCAAAAATAGCAATCCCCACTTCCTGACCTTCAGAAATAATTGGACTCACATTCCAAAGGAGTTATAAAACCTCCAGATGGTCTGCTTCTACATACCCCTTATCTTTGTGACCCAGACTAGTATTCTTCTTTACCCAGTTTCTGTCTCAAGGCTTCTTACTGCTTACCTGCCAGAACTGAATTTATGGTTTCCTTGGACACCAGATGTGCTTAGCTGTTCCTATGAGTTCTTTGTCTCCCTGAGCTATGGAGAGTATAAAATTCGTCTTCCCCTACAATGAGGTGCTGAATACTTTGTCCTGTTCAGTCAGCTGACATGGCTATTAGTCTAAGTCTCTGGACTGGACTGCTTGCTTTGAGACATGTGTCCTAGCAGTCCTGATCCATAGCTATGGATTCTGAACTCTCAATTAACATCAATAAAGCATTACCTAATTTCCAATGTGTGATACTGCCTCAATTTCTCCCTGAGCATTACAGTACTTGGTGCTGGCTTCTTTCCCTTTTTAAAAATTGTTTCTCTAGGATACAGAATTAGTAGTAGAATTGCTGAATCAAATGATATGCATTGTTTTATAGCCCTTTGAGCATGATTCCAAATTGCTCTCCAGAATGGTTGGATCAGTTTACAACTCCACTAGCTGTGCATTACTGCCCTAATTTTTGACATCTTCCCCAACACTTATCATTTTCTTGTTCTGGCATCTTAGACAATCAGATGGGTATATGATGTTTTAATTTGCATTTCTCTAATCAATAGTGATTTAGAGTATTTTTTTCATATGACAATATGGCTTTAATTTCTTCATCTGAAATTTGCCTTGTTCTTCCGTATTCCTTGTTCTCCCAATTTGCTTCTAGTGTCACCCTTTACATCTAAATCATATACCCATTTTGACCTCATCTTGGGATACAATGTGAGATGTTGGCCTATGCCTCATTTGTGTCATATAATTTTCCAGTTTTTCCCCTCATATTTTTTAATCAAATAACAAGTTCTTATCCCAGAATCAGGGCCCTTTTGTTTTATCAAACAGTAGATTACTATAGTCATTAACTGTGTCTTGTGTACCCAACCTATTCCATTCTATTTCTTAGCATATAGAAAGTGGTTTTGATGAATGCCATTTTGTAATATAATTTCAGATTTGGTATAGTTAGGCCACCTTTATTTGAATTTTTTTCCATCAATTCCTCTGAATTCTCAGCTTTTTGTTCTTTCAATGAATTTGGTTATTTTTTCTTGAGCTATAAAATAATTTTTTTCATAGTTTGATTTGTATGGTACTAAATAGGCCAATTAATTTGAGTATGATTATGACTTTTTAGTATGTTATCTCAGCCTATGCATGAGTCATATTGATATTTTTCCAGTTGTTTAGATCTTATTTTATTTATGTGAAAAGTGTTTTGTAATTATATTCATATGTAGTTTCTTCATTTGTCTATGTAAATATATTCCCTTAAATTTCATATTGTGTATAGCTATTTTAAATGTAATTTTTGTTTTGATCTCTTGGTGCTGGGAGTTTTGGTAATATATAAAATGCTGATTATTTATGTGGGTTTATTTTATGACTTTGCTAAAATTGTTAATTGTTTTGGATAGTTTTTTGTTTGATTTTCTAAGTATACCATGATATATACTAAGTATATATACCTGGAAAGTATAATAGTTTTGTTTCTTCTTTGCCTAGTCTAATTCCTTCAATTTCTTTTTCTTTTATTACTATACCTATATTTTCTATTCTTATTGGGTAGGCTTTTAGCTTTTCCCCATTACAGATAACGCTGTATTTTAAGGGAATTTCTCTTTATTCCTTTGCTCTCTAGTAGTTTTAATAGTAATGAAAACTATATTTATTTAAAGGCTTTTCTGGATCTATTGAGATAATTATGAAATTTCTGTTAGTTTTTTCATTGATGTATTCACTTATGCCATTAGTTTTCCAAACATTGAAACAGCCCTGAATTCCTAGCATTATCCTTGTGATAAATTGTTATAATTTCTTTAGTATTTTGCCTCTTTTCTTTCCTAGTCTAAATCACTGACTGGATATTAACTTAGCCAAACTGAGACCTGTTAAAGACTTTAGCTTAAAAAGGCAAAGTCTCCACATCTTAAGTGTTAAATATATATATATCTATATATCTATATATCTATATATATATACACATCTATATCTATACATATATAGATATAGATATGTGTATGTATATATATATATATAGATATATATATATATATATATATACATATCTATATCTATATCTATATATCTTGCTGTTGGACCAGATGACTCTGGGGGAAGAGATAGACAGTGAGACTAGTGATTTTGTGCAGCCCTCCCTCACTTAAATCCAAATTCCCTTGCATGCCATGGAATCACTTTCCTAATGTTGTGGTCCTCTTTGAGAACAAAGGACAAACAACAAAAACAGCAACCATCACAACAATTATAAAGTTTGAAAAGTGAGTGAGAAGAGAGAAAGTGGAGGCACCTATTTTATATAGCCTTTTAAAATATTTTAGTAATAAAGGGCTGAAGATATACAAGGAAATACTTAGCAGGAACTGAAAGATCCTTTGAAGAATTTTTGAGAATAGAAGAAGGCATGAATATATATTTTTGGCAATGGAGGTAATAAATGCGTAGACATTGAAAATGAGTCTGCTTATTGCACTTAAAATAAGTTCATGTCTTTCTATGTTTCTGTGTAATTTTTAGGTGCATAATTCTTTACAATATTTCAAGAATCAATTGTTTTCAGGTACCACACTCTACTTAGCCATTGTCCCTTGAGGGTCATCTGTTTACATTTCTTTTTCAATGCAAAAAGGGCTGCTTAAAACATTTTAGAATTTATATAAACTTCCTGTAATTAAAACTTCATGGTATATATTTTGGGGTGCAATTTCTAGGTCAGTTTGCCCAATTTCAATTTTTCCCAAACTTGCACAATTCACATTAGTGTGCCCAATTTTTCAAATGTCCTTCATAAATTAATATTCATATATTTTAAAATTTTTATCAGTTTCTTTGATTTGATTTGAAAATTCAAGGTTATATTGGTTTTCATTTTCCTTTACCTATTAATGATTTGTTACATTCCTTCATATTACTGCCATATGAAATTCTCATTTTAGTAGTCAGCATGATAATTATAATTTTATATAGCATTTTAATGTTTGAAAAATCTTTCACATTTTCTTATTTGATTCTTAAAATAACTCTCATGACTTGATGCTATTATAATCAATATTTTAGAAATAAGCAAACTGAAATAAAGTTGTGACAGGATCACACAGGTAGAAGAGTCTGAAGCCATATTAGAATTCAGTTCTTCTTGACTCCAAGAGCAACACACTATACATTTTACAACTTACTATCTTTTTGATGACTGTTTGTTCATATTCAACTCCATTCATATAGAGTACTTTTGTTCTTTGCATATTATTATTAGTTTCCTATTTATCATGCATACCAAAATGTTATCTGAAATGTAGACTTTAAAACCTTTTTTTTTCTTTCTCTATTTCTTATTTATTTATTTTCTTATCCAAGATATGTGAGTGTTTTGTGCAAAATCATTTCAATTTAATGGATTTAAAGGATCTATTTGTTACATTATCAAATTTATTGGCATATAATTGGCAAAATAAATCCTAATTATTGCTCTAATTTCCTCTTCATTGGTGGAAAGAGAATATACAAGATAATTGTATACATATATTGGATTTAACATATATTTTAACATGTATGACATATATTGGATTGCTTGCCATCTAGGAGAAAGGGTGGGAGGTAGGAGGGGAAAATCTGAAACACAAGACTATGCAAGGGTCAATGTTGAACAATTATATGTGCATGTTTGGAAAATTAAAAATTAAAAAAAAAAGAATGTATGATGATCAACTATGAAAGACTGGTTTTTTTTGTTGTTGTTTTGTTTTGTTTTGTTTTGGTTTTAGCAGTTCAGTGATCCAAAGCAATCCCAAGAGACTTTGGACAGAAAATACCATCTGCATGCAGAAAAAAGAAATAAGGAGACTGAATGTAAATCAACACATGCTATGTTACTTTTTTTCTGATTTTCTTTTTAATCTCTCCCATTTTTCCCCCTTTTTCTCTGATTTTTCTCTCCCAACATGATTCATAAAGCAATTTTTAAATAAATAAATTTACTAGAATATAATTAAAACAAAGTCCTCTAATTCATTCAATATTCATTTTTTTCCTTGACAGATTATTCTCTGTTTTGCTGGGTAGATAATTCTAGGTAATTCTAACTCCATTGCCATCCAGAATATTATATTCCAAGTTCTCCAGTTCTTAAAAGTTCCTAAATCTTGTATTATTCTGCCTGTTTCTCAATGTACTTAAATAGTTTCTTTCTGGCTGCTTATGATCTTTTCTGATTGACTTGGGAACTCTGAAATTTGACTATAGTATTTCAAAGAGTTTTCATTTGGGGGTGTTGTTCAGAAGGTAATCAGTGGATTATTTTCGTTTCCTTTTTATCCTTTAGTTCTAGAATATGAGAGAAATTTTCCTTGAGATTTTCTTGAAAAATAATGTCCAGTCTATTTAATTTTAATTTTTTTAATCATGGCTTTTAGATACTCAAATAATTTTGAAATTATCTGTTTTGGTTGGTTTCCAAGTTAGACATTTTCCAATAAAATATTTCACATTCTCTTCTTTTTTTTTTTCATTCTTTTTGTTTGTTTTATTATTATTTTTTAAAATTTCTCATTAAATCATTAGCTTCCATTTGCTCAATTCTAATTTGCAAGAAATTATTTCCTTCAGCCTTTGTACCTTCTTTAGCAATTGGCCAATATTACTTTTAGAGGAGTTTTTTTTCTTTGTATATTTAGCTCATTCTTCTTTTTAAGACATTCTTCTCCTCATTGACTTTTTGTACATCATAGGTCTTGTCTCTTTTTTAAGGTATTTTTTCCACCATTTTAATGTATCATTTTGTCCTAAAAGGACATTTCATGATTTTCTTGTATCACTTCACTTCTCTTTCCAGTTTATCCTCTACCTCACTTGATTTTTAAAAATCCTTTTCAGCTTTTCTATCATCTCAGACAAATTTATATTTTTGGAGGCTTTGGATGTAGGAATATTTTTTGTTTGTTTGTTTGTTTTATCTTCTCTGTGTATCAGTCTCCCTTGTCACTACACTAACTTTCTACAATCAAGATTTTTTTTCATTTTATTTACTCATTTTCCCATCCTATTATAGATTTTTTAAATGTTTGTTGAAGTAAAACTCTGCTTCCAGGGAAGTTCTTTTTAGAAATACTTCCAAGGATATGTAATTTTTCAGTTCTTCCAAGTTGGTATTATCTTGCCAATGGAACTATAGGAATTCTCTTCTTTCCTAGAACTGTGATGATTGCATTTTGGTTGCAAGCTCTGGTTTGCTTGTGCTCCTCCTTCCCCAGATCTAACTATAAGCAAAGCACTAGAATCCTGCTTTTGTGCTAGCAAAGAGATATCTATCATTTCTTTCTGACCAGTTGCTTGATCTCCTTATAATATGTAGTCTGAAAACTCCACAAGCACCACAGCCACTGAATAATTCAGTGACTCCTTAGACCTGATCCAAGTTTGTTGATGTCAAGGCTATGCTGATGCCATCTATGCTAAACTGTACTTCATGCTCACCTATGTTCATCGGATCTTTCCTGCTGACTTCCTATGTTGTCTTTGGCATCTTTTGATTGTATGGCCTGGGGACCACTACTGCTGCCTCTTATTTCTTTTTGTTTGTTTGTTTGCTTTTGTTTTTGTCAGGGCTTAGGTCAGGGCTTTGCTGGAAAGGCCTGGACTTCATTATACTCCACTCTCACTCTAGTGCAACAGTTTCCTGCTAGCCTTCTAAGTTGTTTTGGGCTGAAAAATTATTTCACTACATAATTTTGTGGGTTCTGCTGTTCTAGGATTTGTTTAGAGTCATTACTTAAAAGTATTTAGAGAAGGTGAGCCCTTGATTTTACTTTGCCATCTTGGCTCTGCCCCTTCATTGTCCTTCTAATCAATAGATATTTCATTTTTCTTATATTAATTACAGGTAATTTTGATTTTTTTAAGGCTCCTGTTCATATTCTTAGATCACTTATTATTTAGGGAATAGAGATTATTTTTATAAATTGTAATAGGTTTCCTATGTATTTATAAAATGCAGAAAAACATAGTCCACTTTCCCCTAGTTTCTTCTAATTTTGGCTTCATTAATTTCATTTTTGGCAAAAAATATATTTCAAATAATCAAAATTTTCTATTTTACTTCATGTAGAAATCTTTTTCTCTAGTTCAGTCACATACTCTTCCCAAATCTAGATATCTGAAAGATAAAATTGTCTATACCCCCACCCCAATTTATTTATTATATTACCTCTTAGGTTTTTAACTATGAATTCATTTTCACCTTATTTTGTTATATTGTGTGAGTTGTTTTATAGTTTCCCAGAAATTTCATCAAATGATAAATTCTTGCCCCAAAATCTTTGATCTTTGGATTTGTCAAAAAGTAGATTATTGTGATTACTTATGGCTACTTATTATATACTTAATCTGTTCCAATGATCAACCATGCTATTTCTTAATTTGTTCCTGAATATTTACATGATTATCACTTTGTAATATTTGAAATCTATGACTGATAAATCACCTGCTTTCACATTTTTATTTCATTTATACTCTTCATATTTTGACCTTTTCTTCCAAATTACTTTTGTTATTATTTTTTCTACCTTTATAAAATAATTCTTTGGTAGTTTTATAGATATGACACTGAATAAGCAAATCTAGTAGTTTTGTCATTTTTATTATATCGATTTGCCTATCTATCAATAATTGATATTTTCCACTTATGTTTGTCTTTATTCTATAAAAGTTGTTTTGTAATTCTATTCAAAAATTCTATTGGGTCTGAATTGTCAGGTGGATTGACAAATGGTTTATGCTTTCTGCAGTTACATTAAATAGAATTTCTTATTCTACCTCTTCCTAATATGGCTTTTGATTAATATATGGAAAAGCTGATAATGTATATTGGCTTATTTTATATCTTTCAACTTTACTACCAATAATCATTTGAACTTTTTTCTTTGATTCTTCAGGGTTCTTTCAGTATGTCATATTGTTTGAAAATATAATACTATTCCTCTCCCGTATTTACTATTTTTAATTCTTTCAAGTTCTTTTTCTTGCTTTGTTGCTATAGCTAACATTTTAGTACAATATTGAATAGAAATGGGGATAATGGACAGCTTAGCTTCATCCTTGATCTCAATGAGAGTGATATTACTTTATCTCCATTACAGAAAATGCCTGTTTTTGTTTTTAGTTAGATTCTACTTCTCATTTTTAATGTGTTCTTTTTTTTGTTTTTAGTTGTTTTAGTTGCATCCCAATTCATCAATATTGTATTTGTTTTTCTCTCTGTCTTTGAATCTCTGTCTTTCTGTCCGTCTCTGTTTCTGTCTCTGTCTCTGTGTTTCTGCCTCTCCTTTATCACTTTCATTTTCTTTTCCCCTCTTACTTCCCTATAGGGTAAGACAGACTTTTAAATACAACTCTGCGTGTGTATGTGTGTATTTGTATGTATGCGTACACATATTTTTAAAATATATGTTGTTATGTAATTATTCCATATATGTATGTGAATTTGTATATATGCAGATATGCATATATACACATACACACCCATAAGGGATTACTAGTTAAGTAAAGATAGAGGAAGCTAAATTTTTATCTGTTCCTAGCCCCATGAGTTCCTGAGACTGAATAGTCCCAGCCTCAGATTATTTTGTAAATACTGGAGTGTTTTCTCCAAGATTTCTTTTTGGATTTTTGGTTGTTAGGCAAAACAGACTATCTAGTCCAACTGTGGGTTGGCACAACTTCCTTCAGTGGCATTCTGCCTTTCAGGCCTCCATTTTTTTTGCTCCTCCAGAACAGTCCTGTGCCCAGCCTCACTCCTTGGGTCAGCATTTCTTAGTTCTGTACATAAGTCACAACTTCCTTGCCCCAATTAAAGATCATATTTCTCCCCCTCCCTTTATATTAGATGGCTTCTTTTTAATTTGCTTTGACAATATCTCTTCTTTTTAACATTTTAATTTAAAGTTTTGAATTTCAAATTCTATCCCTCCTCCCTTCCCTTCTCACTCTCTGAGATGGTAAACAATCTGATATAGGTTATACATGTGCAATTGTGTAAAACATTTTCATACCAAATTTCATGGTATAAGAAGACTCAAATAAAAGAAAGAAAAGAGAATTAGCATTCTTCAGTTTGTATACAATCTATATTAGTTCTTTCTCTGGAGGTGGGTAATGTGTTTCATCATTAGTCCTTTGTGATTTTCTTAGTGCATTTTATTGCTGACAATAGCTAAGTCATTTATAGTTGTTCACTGAACAATATTGCTGTTACCAACATTCTCCTAATTTTGTTCACTTCACTATGCACCATTTCATGTAAGTCTTTCCAGGGTTTTTCTGAAATCAATCTGCTTGTCTGTTCTTATACTACAATTATATTTCATGACATGATATACAACAGTTTTTTTGGTCATTCCCCAATTGAAAAACATCCTTTCATTTTCCATTTCTTAGCCAACAGTAAAAATAGCTACTATAAATATTTTTGTATTAATAACTTAATTCCCCTTTTTTGAATGTCTTTGGGATATAGATACTGGATCAAATGGTATGCATTGTTTTACAATTCTTTAGACATATTTCCAAATTTATCTACAAAATGTTAAGATCAGTTTACAACTCCACCCACAATGCATTAGTAAATTTGACAATAACTTTCAGCTAATTTTCCCCTTCATAGCAAAATCTATTGCTGTTGTGGCTCCTCTGTTTGAGATAATTAGCTCCACACTTCTCCCTTCCCCATTTTCCTGGTATATACTTCTTTCTCATCTCTGTCCATTTTTTTTTACCTCACTCTGATACAGTCAGGATAGCAATATCAAGTTTGAAATAAACATATGACAAATTCACAGTGGCTATTCTCTTTGGCAAAAGACAAATTTATTTAGAAAAAGAGGTTATAGACAAAATAAAGGGATACATTAGACACCAGTAATGGTAAATGTGAAATAGAATTAGGAGAGCAGATATGTTAGACTAATCAGAATCAGCTAAAGTAAGGAGAAAGGTACCATTAGAAGAAAAGTGCTATTTTCTGCCGCATAGTGGGCTTTATCCTGAAGATAACTTCATATAAAGATCTTCATCATAGATCGATCATTTATATAGGAAATATAGGCTTGGGGTCTTCTAGGTGTAAAGGCACAGGAATGCACCTGACAGACCAGATCCAAGATCTGCCTAAAAATATGCCAATCAAGATAGTATGGAAAGCTTAATTTCTCAATTTATGGTAATAAGACAATATGGGAAAATTATATTCCCATCAAGGTTGTCTCAAAGATTGTCGTGTCTTTAAAGATGGTAACTAGATTGGATACAGAATAAATAAATTAATAATAGACTCTGACTTCACATTTTTCTATATGAAAAAGATTTGTCAATTCACATCAATTTCAATATAACTGAGGCATACCCTTGTCTTTTATTTATGTAAACTCATTTTAATTCCCCTAATAATGATATAGTTCTAAGAATTTCATTTATTGTTTGCTATAAAGGAAATAAAGCAATTTAACTTCAGTTATTATTTTATGATTTCTCTTTCACATTTAAATTTTAGTGCTTTTTTGAGTTTTATGTTGGAATATGAAATTTTATTTTCAGTTCTTGTCTTTTCATCAGGAATGCTTAAAATATTTTTCTTTCATTTAATATCTGTCTTTTTCCCTGAAAAATTTTACTCAGTTTTTCTGTGCAAATTATTTTTGGTTGTAATCCCAGTTACTTTTGCTTACAGAATATCATATTACAAGAATTTTAGTCATTTAACATAGAAGCTGTAAAACCTTAGGTAACCATGACTGAGACTCTATAGTATCTGGAATGTTTTCTTCTTGGAAGCTTGAAATATGCATATGTGTGTGTGTGTGTGTGTGTGTGTGTGTTTTACCTGAAAATCCTAAAACTTGGCTAAAACATTCCTGGGACTTTAATTTGGGATATCTTTCCTTATATTCATTCCTTGAGATTGTAGTTCAGGAGTTTTGCAACAATGTTCCTTGATATCGTTCTTGTGGGATCTCTTTTCTTTTTTTTTTAAATTTATTAATACATTTTATTTGCAAAATATATGTATGGGTAATTCCTAAACATTAACCCTTACAAAGCTTTTGTTACAAATTTG
>JAJPUD010010153.1:24793-65594 GCA_023553655.1 Myrmecobius fasciatus
CTTATATCCCAAAGAAATCATAAAAGAAGGAAAGGGCCCCACATGTGCAAGAATGTTTGTGGCAGCCCTTTTTGTAGTGGCTAGAAACTGGAAACTGAAGGGATGCCCATCATTTGGAGAGTGGCTGAATAAATTATGGTATATGAATGTTATGGAATATTATTGCTCTGTAAGAAATGACCAGCAGGACGATTTCAGAGAGGCCTGGAGAGACTTGCATGAATTGATGCTTAGTGAAGTGAGCAGAACCAGGAGATCATTATTCACGGCAACAACAAGACTATATGAGGATCAGTTCTAAGGGACATGACTCTCTTCAACAATGAAATGCTTCAAACCAGTTCCAATTGTTCAGTGAAGAGAGCCATATATACCCAGAAAGCGGGATGTGAAATGTGGACCACAACATAACATTTTCATGCTCTCTATTGATGTTTGCTCGCATTGTATTTCCTTTATCGGATTATTCTTTCTTATAGATACAATTTCTCCTGAACAAAAAAATGATGCAATAACTATACATATATTCGATTTCTTAAGTATTCTAACATAATTATCATGTAGGGGATCTCTTTTCAAGATTAATATAAGGATTCTTTCAATGAATATTTCTCCCTCTGTTTGTAGTTTTCCTTGATGAGCTCTTGAAGAATGCTATACAATCTCTCTTTTTTTGGTCATGGCCTTCAGATAGGCCAAAAATTTTTAAATGATCTCCTCTGGATCAATTTTCCAGATTGGCTTTTTTTTCCAATGAGGTATTTTGTATTTGCTTACATTTTTTCATTCTTTTTAGTTTGTTTGACTGATTCTTGATGTCTTATAGTGTCATTAGCTTCCATTTCCTCCACTGTAAATTTTAATGTGTTATTTTCTTTAGTTAGCTTTTGTATCTCTTTATCCATTTGATTAATTCTACTGTTGAAGGCGTTTCTTCAGTGGATTTTTATATATATTTGATAAATTATATTTTTAAGAAAGTGTTTTCTTCATTTTTTTTCCTTTTCTAAGCTGTTGACTCTTATGAATAGCTCTTTTTTTTTCATTTTTCTTCTACCTCTCTTAATCGATTTTTAAAGTTTTTTTATGAACATTTCAAAGAAGCCTCTTTGGGATACAGATCAATTCATATCACTCTTTGATGTGTTCTCTGTGGAAATTTTGTCCTTGTCTCTGTTGGAGTTTTGGTCTTCCTTTCATCCTAGTGGCTTTCTATGGTCAAGGGTTCTTTTCTGTTTCTTGCCTATTTTCTTTCATTTTTCTTTTGATATTTCCTTTTTTTTCTTTTATGGTTAGGCTCTACTCCTGTGATAAAGGGAGAACTGTTCCAAGCTTCTTGTGAAAGCTCTGAGCCTTAATTTTGATTCTAGGGGTACCTTATGTTTGAAGGGAATAACTTTGCCTGCTCTTTTGAGAAAACAGATTGGTTTCTCAGAGTTTGCCTTTTGAGCTGGGACTGAAAGCTGCCTCACTGATCTGCTCCTCTACTGAGTCAGCACTGAGAATCTCAAATGCTGATTTTCTGTGATTAAGACCCTCTGACCAGCTTACCCAGAGTTGGTCTGAGCTGGGTTGAGCAGCCTTTTCACCCAGTAAGTGACCTTTCCTGAAGTTTTCTCCATCTATCTTGAGCTGGAAAGTGGTTTCATTCTGTCAGACTGTTTAGAGGCTTGGTTTTACATGGTTTTCCAGGGAAACTGGGAGAATTTGAGCAGCTTCCTGGTTTGATTCTATTATTTTGAATGGTCATGTTCTTTTATTGTTGCTGTTACTCATTTCAATAAGCCTATTTCTTGATATTCACTTTATGTTACAATAGGGCTTTGCTTACTTTGATATATGAGAGGATTGTCACAAGTTTCAGATTTTTTTGTGTTGCTTTTTTAAGAGCCAGTTTGAGGTTTTTATATGTCTGATGGGTTTCCAATGTGGTGTGATATAGAATGAAGTTTGTCCATTGCTTTCCTATTGTGTGCTCTTATCCAGGAAAAATTGTTGCTCCCTCTAAGCACAAGCACTAACACTTTGCTTTCACCCGTAACTGTGACCAATATTTTTGTTCCTTTATATCTTCAAACTCTTGTGTTCCTCTCTGCCCTAAAACACTGACCCAGGACTGCCTTGGACAATCAAGTTACCAAAGTGCATCATACCCTGCACTTAGTTACTACACAGGTTCTCCTGTAATTCCTTTCTGATCAGCTGCCCAACTTCTTTTCATTATGTAGGCTACAAGTTCCAGAACCTGGTACTACTGCTGTTAGGCCTAACTCTAAGACCCACTCATTCCACCAAACCATCTAGTTTTTATTGTTTATTTTTGACTATGCCACTAAAGAATTCAATCCACTTTGTTATTTTAATGTAATTAGGAATAAAGTTTGGGAAAAAATTTTTTGACTTGTTGTACCTCTCCTTTACTGTCTTGGCTCCATATCTTTCCAAATAAGTCTTTAAATATAGAAAATTATTTTTGAGCACATTTTTGGTGTTTTTAACCCTGGATTTTTAAGTGCTAATATTTCTGCTTCTCTTCTGGTTGTCTCTATACTACTTTGAGTTCCAAGATTTTTTTGTTTTTTGTTTTTTAAATTTTTCTTTAAACCATCTTTACCATCCCACTTCCCTCCCTAATTAGCAGTGTGATTTTCCAAATAGTTAAGTGATATAATTAAGGTTATTTCTCCTGAGTTCCATTTTCTTCCTAATTCTGCTTCTCATATTCCTTCAATATCTTCTTCTTCTCCCAATGGCTGTATCTTTTGCTTTAGTCTCAGGGAAAGAAGTGACTCTTGTCCTTGTCAAGTTTTACTCCTCAATTATACTCTCAGCCCCCATTTTTCCTGTCTTTTTTGATCTCTTGCTTCTTCAGTTACCATTAATGTTTGCTTATCTTCTTCCTTCTTTGCTACCTAGAACACTAAATTAAATTTAGTAATGTTGTCATTATTCCTCAAAATAAATTTCATTGTTATTATCTCTAACTCTGCTTAAGTATTCTTTGATATTATTACAAATTAGTTTTATTTCAACAGATTAGACAATAATATGAGTTATTTCATTCTTATACATTCATGTGTTTTCATCTCATAGATTATGTCAAAAATCAAATTTTATAGATTTATTGTTTTTTTTTTTTTCAAACATCACAGTTATAACTCTTCATGACCCCATTTGGGGTTTTCTTGAAGTGGTTTGACATTTTCTTCTCCGGGTCTTTTTTCAAATGAAGAACTGAAGTAAACTAAGTCCACAATAATAAGTGTTTATGATTGAATTCAAACACAGGAAAATGAGTCCTCCTTAATCTATCCATTGTGTAATCCAGCTGCCCCAAGAATAAGAACAACATAAAATAAGAAAGAACAAAAATAAAATGACATAATACAAAATTATAAAACTTAAACCTAACATAGTTAAATTAGTTAATAATTTAGGAAATTAAAAAATAGTCTAAAGTATATTAATTCCTATTATGGCCATTTATTAAAGAGTTTAAATAACATAAAGCAAATACCAAAAAAGCAAGGTCAAAAGAAATTAGTCAAAGCTTCAAAATCCAAAGTTTCTCTGCCTAAGTTATTGCAATTCTTAGCCTCATGCAGGCTTCTGCTGAAATTTTATCTTCTATTGTTCCCTCTCAGGCACATCTCATTCACTCACAAAATCTATATTAAAATTATTTTGTATTATATATAAATGTATATATACACATATATGTGTATATATACATTTATTTATCTATTTGTGTTTTGTTTTCTCCCAGTAGAATAGCATCTCCTTGAAAGTAGGGACTCATTCAATTTTTGCCTTTCTATCCCTGTTGTTTGGCATTGTTAAGCCTACTTTAGGTGCTTGATAAATGCTTAATGGATTGAATTAAATTAAATTGCAGTAAGAGATAACTGAAGGACATGATAGAACTCTTTTGGTATTACAAAGGCAAGAAAATCCCTTATCAACTTATGGTAACAAACCTATTTCCCTTAAAAACTCTTCAACTTTGAATAATATGTCTGCCATATTGTGGAGTCTTCATTTGATAGGAAGTTTGAATTCTTTCTGGCTTAAACTCCTATCCTGTCTTTTTCCTCCCAAAGACTACCTAGAAAGTCGAATATATCAATCACCATAGTGAACAAATTTAATATTTTCCCTCTCATACAATTTTATCAAAAAATAAAGAATTTATCAATTAAAGTTCTCCTTTAATAGATAATAATGACAGAATAAATGACTTTTACTTCAGAACACTTTAGCAATATGACATGAGTAACCCTATCCTGGATACTCCTGAACCAGAAAGATCAAATGCATGCATGTAGTATTACTCAGAAAGGCTCTTCACAAGAATGTTAGTCACCAGATAATGATTTTTCTTCCCTAAATATATTTACAGATCTGCCCAATAAAGTAATATTGGGTAATTTAAAAATTATTACATTTAATTTCAAATGATCAAAGTCTGAATATCTCCTTTTTGATAATTTGAATGTATGTGATGTTAGGAATGGCATAACTTAGAATCTTGGTTTTCTCATCGTTAAAATGAGAGATTGGTCTTAATTAACATTAACATCCTTTCCAATTCTAATTCTATCATGCAATGGAAACATGAAGGAGCTGTAATTACTGTTGTAGTCTTGAGAATATCTCCATGCTAAAAGTAAAATGACTCTGAGACTGGCATTGATGCTCTCCAGATAAGATTTGTTTTTTGTTGGTTTGTTTGTTTGTTGTTATTTGTTTTTGCTTTGTTTGTTTATTTGTTTGGTTTTTTTGCTGAGGCAGTTGGGGTTAGATGACTTCCCACAGCTAGGAACCCTTAAGTGTCTGAAGCCAAATTTTAATTCAGATCCTCCTCACTTCAGAATTGATGCTCTATCCACTGCACCACCTAGCTGCCCCAGATAGGAAATTTTAATACCAAATGTAATATTAACTACCACGATCTCTTAATCATCCCAGAAATATCAGATTATCAGTGATATCCTAATAATCCTACCCCAAAAGTAGTGTGAATAGCCTATGCTGAGTAACAATTTAAGTCTTTACCCTATTTTTTTTAATTAAATCTTTTTATTTTCCAAACATATACTTTGGCAATTTTTCAACATTGACCCTTGCAAAACCTTAGTATCAGTGAAATCTCTCTGAAATCATCCTGCTGATCATTTCTTATATAATAAGAATATTCCATAAAATTAATATACTATAACTTACTTCGGCATTCTCCAACTGATGGGTATCCATTCAGTTTCTAGTTTCTTTTCACTACAAAAAAGGCTTCCACAAAATGTTTGTGTATGTGAGTCCTTTTCCCTCTTTTAAGATCTCTTTGGCATACAAGCCTGGTAGAAACAATGCTGGATCAAAGGATATGCACAGTTTGATAGCCATTTGGCCATAGTTCAAAATTGCTCTTCAGAATGATTGGATCAGTTCATAACTTTACCAATAAAGTATTAATGTCCCAGGTTTCCCTCAATCCCTCCAACATTCACCATTATCTTTTCCTGTCATCTTAGCCAATCTGATAGGTATGTAGTGGTACCTTAGAGTTGTCTTAATTTGCATTTCACTGTTCAATAGTGATTTAGAGCCCCTTTGCATATGATTAAAAATAGTTTCAATTTCTTCATTTGCAAATTGCCTATTCATATCCTTTGACCAATTATCAGTTGAAGAATGACGTGAATCCTTATAAATTTAATCAGTTCTCTATATATTTTAGAAATGAGGCCTTTATCAGTACCTTTAATTGTGAAAAATGCTTTCCCAATTTATTTTTTCCCTTCTAATCTTGTCTGCATTAATTTTGTTTTTACAAAAATATAATCAAAATTCTCTACTTGGTGTTCCTTGTCCACACATTTCTTCCTTCTCCACAGATTTGAGAGGTAAAATTATCTTTGTTCTTTTAATTTGCTTATAATATCACTTTTTCTTTCTAAATCATGAACCCAATTTAACTTTATCTTGGTATGGGATGTTAGGTGAGAGCCAATACTTAGTATCTGCTACACTAATTTCCAATTTTCCTAGCAGTTTTTGCCACATAGTGAGTTCTTATCCAAAAATCTGGAAGTTTTAAGTTTGTCAAACACTACATTACTGTAGTCATTGAATATTTTGTCCTGTGAACATAACCTATTCCAAATAGCTTTGATGAATGCTGCTGTATAAGAAGTTTTAAGTCTGGCACAGATAGATCACCTTTTCATTTTTTCATTAATTTCCTTGAAATTCTTGACCTTTTCCTCTTCCAGATGAACTTTTTTATTATTATTTTCTAGCTCTGTAAAATAATTTTTCAGGAGTTTGATTGGTATGGCACTGAATAAGTAGATTAATTTAGGTAATATTGTCATTTTTACTATATTTACTCAGCCTACCCATGAGCACTTGATTTTTTCCAATTTATTAGATCTGACTTTATTTGTGTGGAAAATGTTTTGTAGTTCTATTGATATAATTCCTGATTTTGCCTTGGAAGATAGACACCCAAATATTTTATGTTATATTCATTTATTTTTAATGGAATTTCTCTTTATGTCTCTTGCTGCTAGACTTTGCTGGTAATATATAAAAATGCTGATGGTTTCTGTGGATTTATTTTGTGTTCTTCAACTTTTTTTTCTAGTAATTTTTTAGTTGATTCCCTAGAGTTTTCTAAGTATGCCATCATACCATCAACAAAGAGTGATAATTTGATTTCTTCCTTACTTTAATTTCTTTAATCTATTTTTCTTCTTTTATTGTCAAAGCTAACATTTTTAATGGATTAGTGAATAGTAATGTTGATAGTTGGCATCCTTGTTCCACCCCTGTTGTTATTGGGAATGGTTCTAGTTAGTTCCCATTCCATGCAATGCTTGCTGATGTAAAGCCAATAGATGGTATGGATCATTTTAAGAAAGCTCCATTTCTATACTCTCTCCTGTTTTTAATGGGAATGAGTGTTGGATTTTGTCAAATGCTTTTTTTTTCATCTATTGAGATAATCATATGATTTTTGCTAGTCTGGTTATTGATGTAGTCGGTTATGCTCCTAGTTTCCCTAATATTGAAACAACCTTGAATTACAAGTATAAATCCTACTTCACCATGGTGTATTACCCTGGAGATGACTTTCTGCAATCTCTTTGCATACATTGTATCTAAGAGTTTTACATCAATATTCATTAGGGAAATTGGCCTATAATTTTCTTTCTCTATTTCGACCCTATCTGCTTTAGGTATCAACACTACATCTGTATCATAAAAGGGAATTAGTAGGATCATTCTTTCCCTATTTTTCCCAATATTTTATATAGGATTGGAATTAATTGTTCTTTAAATGTTTGGTAGAATTCACATGTAAATCCATCTGGCCATGGATATTTTTTCTTAGGGAGTTTACTAAAACTTCTTCTATTTCTTTTTTCTAAAATGGGCCTGCTTAAGTAATTCATTTCTTCTTCTGTCAATTTGGGCAATCTATATTTTATAAGTATTCTTTCATTTTACATAGATTATCAAATTTATTGCCATGTAGTTGGGCAAAAAAATCCCTAATTATTGCTCTAATCCTCTTCATTGGGGGAATGTTCTCCCTTTTCATTTTTGAGACTAACAATTTGATTTTCTTCTTTCTTTTTTCTAATCAAATTACCAAAAGTTTTATCTATTTGGCTTTTTTCCCCCATAAAACCAACTTTTAGTTTTATTTATTAATTAAACAGGTTACTTGATTTCAATTTTATTAAATTCCCCATTTATTTACAGGATTTGATATTTAATTGGGGGCTTTTAATTTGTTCTTTTTCTTGCTTTTTTAGTTGCAAGCACAATTAGTTGATTTCTTCTTTATTTTTTATGCAAGTAAGCATCTAGAGATTTAAATTTTCTCCTAATAACTATTTTGGATGCATCCCACAAATTTTGATATGTTGTCTCATTATTGTCATTCCCTTGGATGAAATTTTTCATTGTCTCTATGATTGTTTTAGCCACTCATTTTTTTAGGATTACATTATTTAATTTCCAATTAATTTTTGGTGTATTTTCCCTTGGCCTTTTATTGCATTTTATTTTTATTGCATCATGATCTGAAAAAAATGTGCATACTATTTCTGCCTTTCTGCATTTGATTGTGAGATTTTTATGTTCTAAAAATGATTAATTTTGTATAGGCTTCATGTTCTGCTGAGAAAAAATATGTTCCTTTTTGTTTCTATTCAGTTTTCTCCTAAGCGCTATCATCCATAACTTTTCTAGGATTCTATTTTCTTAACTTTTTATCTATCTATCCATTTATGTATTATTTTTGCTGAGGCAATTGGGGTTATGTGACTTTCCTATGGTCACACAGCTAGAAAATGTTAAGTGTCTGAGATTAGATTTGAACTCAGATCCTCCTAACTTCAGATGATCTACCCACTGCATCACTTAGCTCCCTTTTTTCTTATTTATTTTTTGGTTTGACTTATCTAGTTCTGAGAGAGCAAGACTGAGATCTCCTACTAGTACAGTAGCTCTTTTTACTTCTCTAGGAATTTGTGTCTATACCATTTAGTGTATATATGTTAAGTGTTGATATCACTTCATTATCTATGGTACCTTTAAATAGAATGTTGTGTCCTTTCTTAGGACTTTTAATTCAATCTATTTTTGCTTTTGCTTGATCTGAGATCAGGATTGCTACCCCTGCTTTTTTAAATTTTTTTAAACCTGAAGCAAAATAGAATCTATTCGTCTTTTACCTAAACATAAAACTCTGCTTTAAATGAGTTTCCTGTAAACAACAAATTGTAATATTTTGTCTTTTAATTCTGTTATCTGCTTCCACATTATGGGAAAATTAATCCCATTCACATTCTCAAATAAAATTACTACCTCTGTATTTCCTGCCATCTTGTTTACCCCAGTTATACTTTTCTCTTCCTTTTCCCTCTTTTCCTCATTGCAAGTATTTTGTTATTGATCATTTCCTCCATCAAATAGTCCTCCCTTTTTGAGCTCCTCACCCTTTCCTTTCCCCTTCTGCTTCTATTCTCCCTTCTATTAGCCCCCATCTTCTCTTTCCCTTTCCCTTCCTATTTCCCTACAGCCTGAGATAAACTTCTCTGAGAAGCTAAATATGTCTTCTATTCTCTCTTTGACCAAATATGATGAGAATAAGCTTCACACAATGCTCATCATCCTCCAGTCTTTCCCTCTGTTGTCATTAGATGTAATTGACCCCATTTTAACTCCATTTTCTTCTTCTTCCAGTAGAATCATACTTCCTCCTCTACTTTTTTTAAAAATTATTATCACAATAAACTCAAATTATATCTGTACCTTCTAAGTATATCCATAACAAAGATACATATCTCAAGAGTTAAACATACCATCTTCCCAGATAGGGATAGAAGCTTTTTAACTTTTAAATGAACCAGTTATTTTTTCTTTCTTTTTTTTCCTTTTCATGCTTCTCTTGAGTTCTCTATTTGAAGTTGAAATTTTCTATTCAGCTCCGATCTTTTCATTAGAAATAGTTGAATTTCAAATGTTTCACTGAATGTCCATATATTTCCCTAGGAGATGATGCTCAATTTTTTTGGATAATTGATTCTAGGCTGCAACCCAACTTTCTTTGCCTTTGAGAATATCAGATTTTATGCCCTTCAATCTTTTAAATTTGTAAATTGCTAGGTCCTGGGTAATCCTGATGGTGGCTCATTGATGTTTGAATTGTTTCTTTCTGGCTGCTTGTGATATTTTCTCTTTGATTTGATAAGTCTGAAATTTAATTATAATGTTCCTTGAAGTTTCATTTTGGGGTCTTTTTGAGGAGGTCATTGGTGAATTCTTTCAATGACTATTTTACGCTCTTTTTCAAAACATCCGGTCATTTTACTTTGATGATTTCCTGAAAAATGCTTTCTAGGCTCTTGTTCATTATAGTTTTTAGGAAGTCCTTTAATTATAAGATAGTCTCTCCTAGATCTATTTTCTATGTCACTTGTTTTTCTAATAATGAATTTTACATTTTATTTTATTTTTTAAAATATTTTTGTTTTATCTGACTGATTTTTGATTCACTTCTTTCCAATTGTTTAATTCTCATTTTCAATGAATGCTTTTCTTCAGTTAGCATTTTTATCTCCTTTTGAATTCGGCCAGTTAAAGTTTTATGTGAAGTGTTTTGTTTATTGTATTTTTTTTTTCCATTTCAAAAATTTTGTTTTTTAATGAATTGGATTCTTCTTCAAATCTATTTTGTAAGGTGTTATTTTTTTTCATTTAATAAAGTCTATTTTTAACAAAGTTTTCTTCAAATAATTTCTGGTTTTATTTTTCCATACTATCTTGCAAAGATCTCATTTCCTTTCCCCATTTTTCTTCCAGTTCTCTTTTAAGATCCTTTTTGAATTCAAAAAGAGTCTTGTAAAATGGGGACCAACACACATTAGCCTTTGGGGCCTTCATCTGGAGCTGTTTTGGCTTTAGGATCCTCAGGGTTTGAGATCTGTTCTTTTTCTCCATAAAAGCTATCAACGGTTAGAGTTCTTTTTTGCTTTTTTTTTTTGTCCTTTTTTTTTTTTTAAGGTTGAGGTTTTTCTTAAGGCAAAGGGGTGACAGGAACTTTAGTTTTCCTGGGGCCAGTGCTGCTGACTGACTTCCTCTGCTAGATAAACCCAGCCAGGTCCCATGTTCTTCTGGGGCTCTGTGACTCAAAATTTGCCTTTTATATTTGCTATTGAGTGTCTTGCAGCAAATCTGCTGAACCACTGGCTTGCAACCAGGATAGAGTAGACTAAGAGTCTCCCAGTACATTCCCCAGTGCATTTTATATTTATATATGTATATATATGATATATAGATATATAGATATATGCAGATCTATCTATCTATCTTTCTATCTATCTATTTATCTATCTATATAACTACATTAAAATATCCACAAAGTTCATTTGGAAGAACAAAATTCAGGAAAAGTAAAAAAAAAAAGTAGATTTAGTAGCATCAGACCTTCAACTATATTTAAGGTCAAAAGATTGTTGAAGTGCAAAAAGTATAGTTTCAATTGTTTTAAATTAAAATTTTCTAATACAATTAAATGCAGAAAATTTCATGAGGGGAGGGGCAGTTCATAAACAATCTTTCAGATTGGATTGGAATATTGCTATAGTGTAGGATATGATGAGCTGTTTGATTTAGAAAAATGTGGAAAGATTCCATCCATCTTCAAAGAAAGAGATGATAGTAGTAAATAAACATTATACAATATTACATATATGATTATATATGTATATGTCTATAGATTATCTAAAAATCAATTTAAAAAAGAGAAATGGTATTATATTATTGGTATTATATTATTTTAAATGGATTATATTTTGTAAGGTGATTCTATTAATCTCTCCTATATAATACAATTTTAAAACTGTTTTCATAAAATAATCTTCCTCAGGCACAATTCTCATTGTCATTCATCATAATGCATCTTAGACGTAAGAGTAACCTTCAGTTACTCTTACGTCTAAGATGTATTATGATGTCCTTAGATTGTAATACCTCCATATTTTTGATTCTATCTTTAATTCTTTTTATATAACTTCCCTTCAATAATTTTGCTTTCCTGGAAAACTTTACTTTTAAATCTTCCTTGAAGCCAACACTCTTATCTTATGCATCTCTCTATTTATCCAATTTCCCCTTTATACCTGGAAGATACTTCCTCTCTAATTTTAACTCTTAGACTTTTTATTTCAAGGTAATTACCTCTTCTAGCACTCCTCTCATGATCCCTGTCTATTTTAACAGATGCATTATTGGAATTAGAGTAAGAGATCATCAGGTCCTATTACTGATGATCAAGTCAAGTGTCAAAAATTGTGTCTTATAGCACCAGAGATTTTAGAGCTGCAAGAAAGCTTAGAAGCTGTTGGAAATAATTCTTTCTTGTTTTTTTTTTTCAGATGGGGAAATGAAAATTCAATGAAATTATGTAACTCATCTGTAAATTGCAAAGTCCGGAAGAGTCTCTGCCTCCAAGCTCAGCTAACTATTAATTCAATGCATGATCTAACTACCCCCAAGTTACTTATTCAAAGTTATATAGCTAATCCATGGCCTAGCCCCAGGTATTCTCAGTACAATTTTAGCCCTCCTTTCACTTAAACAATGTCCTCTAATAAAATTTTCCTTTTATTAATATTTTTCTTTCTATGTAGTCACTTAGAAAAAAACAAAGTTCCTGCCTAAAGAAATTGCTTTTCTCCCACTTTACCCATAGCATTTAGAATAATACCTTGTATGCAATTATTAATGTCTATTATAATTAATTTAATGAGTACTCGGGGAGGATTCCATATTAAATGTTCTCTCTCATGTTACCTTGCCCTTTCATTAACTTATCTTGCTCTTTCTAAATACAGATTTTCTTTATTTTCTCTGACCTCAACTGAGGTTAGAGAACTTCTCTGACCAATTTCTCATGGAATTTATTTACTTCAAATTAGCATATTAGTATATGTTTTATCTTATTCCTTATCTGTAAAATGGGGCTATAATAGCAATTATCTCACAAAATAACTGTGAAGATCCCCTAAGATAATATATATAAAGTGTGAAAACCATACATTATCATTTAATTCCTAGTTATCATTTGTTCTTTGTTTATTAAAAATTACTAGAGGATTCTGAATGCCACAGAGACTAGTATGATTTGTTTATCTTAATCCACATCTTTCAAATTTTAAACTTTTTTTTTGAAAAGAGCAGAACATGTTGCAGGAATTTGTGCAGTATTTTCAACTAACCTAAGCTGCTAACAACAATAACAAAAAGCTCTTGGTTTTTATTTGTTGTGTTGTGTTTTGTTTTGTTCTCTCCTTGATGTGTTCTAGTTACCTGGTATGACTGTGAATCATTGAATAGCATTATCTCAGACATACTGACATTACATATGATCCACAGATCACATAAGAAGATGTGTGTGTGTATGTGTATGTGTGTAGTGTTCTAAATTAGATCCAAAATGCTGCCAATGAAAACTTATGCAAAACTAAGTTGTATAGATTTATATCTTGAGAAAAAGACAACCTGTTCATCGATTTAAAGTAGTGCGAAAGATCAGAAATAGTTGTGGATAACACAATTTAGCCAGCCAATAATTGAATGTAGAATAGTCAAACGAGGTAGGATGTGCAATATAAATTCCATAGGTTGAAGTGGTCTGTTTTGAATCCAATAATTTAAAGAATATAAGGATTTGAGTTTAAAAAATGAATCTCAGGATGGAAAAGGGATTGTACTGGAGGAAGAAAGAAGAGGTGAAATGGAGTCAATTACATCATATGAAGAGACAAAAAAGACCTATCACAATTGAAGGAAAGAAGAGGGGTGAACTTTGTGTCCACATTAATCAAAGATATCACACATAATTAAATTAATAGAAAAAAACTTATCCTATGGGAAACTAGGAGTGGAAAGAGAAAAGAAAGGAGGAGGCTAATATAAGGGGAAACAGAGAAGGGGAAGAAAAGGAGAAAGAGGGGAGGAGATGCAATGAGGAGGACTGATTGAGGGAGATAGTCATCAGAAGCAAAAGAGTGGGAAGGAGAAAAAGATAAAAGGAAAGAGAAAAATATAACTTGGGAAAAATAAGATAGTGCAAAATAAAGAGTTAGTAATTTTAACTGTGAATGTGTATGGAATGAAATCTCCCACAAAATGATAGTATACTGGATTAAAAGCTGGAATCATGGAAGATGTTGTTTACAAGAAATACATTTAAAGTAGACTGATAAATTCAGAGTAAATGTAAAAAGGCTAGAGCAGAATCTATTATGCTTCAGCTGCATTGAAAAAAAAAGCAGAGGTGGAGATACTGATCTCAGATCAAACAAAAGCAAAAATAGATCTCATTAAAAGAGACATTAAAGGAAACTACATTTTCCTAACAGGTCCCGTAGATAATGAAATAATATCAATATTAAATGTAAATGCTCCAAATGGTATAGCATCCAAATTCCTAAAGGAGAAGTTAAGAGAACTGCAAGAAGAAATAGACAGCATTAGTATATTAGTGGGGCATCCCAACCTTGCTCTATCAGAATTAGATAAATTGATTGACAAAATAAATAAGAAAGAATTTAAGGAAGTAAATAGAATTTTAGAAAATTTAGGTATGATAGATTTTTGGAGAAAATTGAATGGGGACAGAAAGGAACATATTTTGTTGTTTGTGGTGCATGGAACCAACACAAAAATTAACGATGTATTAAGATTTAAAACAGAAACTTCAAAATCAAATGGAGAAAGACAGAAATAGTAACTGCATCTTTGTCAGATCATTATATAATAAAAAATTATGTAATAAAGAATCAGGCTAAAAAAAACAAAAAAACTAAAAATCATTGGAAATTAAATAATCTAATATTAAAGAATGAGTGGTGAAACAATAAGCCATAGAAACAGTCAATGACTTCATTCAAGAAAATGACAATATTGAGAAAAAATACCAAAATTTATGAGATGCAGCCAAAGCAGTTCCTAGGGGAAGTTTAATATTTCTAGATGCTTACTTGCATAATATAGATAAAGATAACACCAATAAATTGGGCATGCAACTAAAAGAGCTAGTTAAACTAAGTAAAACTAAAAAGTACCAATTAAATACCAAATTTTAAATTCTGAAAATCAAAGGGTTAGATTAATAAAATTGAAAGGAAGAAAACTATTGAAATAATAGCTAAGGTTTGCTTTGATGAAAAAAAATAGATAAAACTTTAGCTAATGTGAAAAGAAAAAGGGAAAAAGAAAATCAAATAGTTAAAATCAAAAATAAAAAGGGTGAGCTTTTCATCAATGAAGAGGAGCTTAAAGCAATAATTAGAATCTATTTTGTACATTTATATGCCAAAAAATCTGATAATTTAAGTGAAATGGATCAATGCTTACAAAAATATAGATTGCCCATATGAACAAAGGAGGAAATAAATTACTTAAATAATCCTATTTTAGAAAAAGAAATTGAACAAGCTATTAATCAACTCCCTAAAAAATGTTAAACTATTTAGAAAAATAGGGGGAAAAGGAGTCCTACTGAATTCTTTTTTTGACAATGATATGGTGCTGTTACCTAAACAAATACGATTAAAACAAAGAATTAAGATTAATAATAAAGATTAAAACAAACAGATTTTCCTAATAAATACTGATACAAAATCTTGGGTAAAATATAAGCAAAGAAATTACAGCAAATTATCACCAGGATAATACACCATGACTAAGTAGGATTTATACCAGAAAGGCAGGACTATTTCAATATTAGGAAAACTCTTAGCATAATTGACTATATCAATAACAAAACTGACAGAAAACATATGATTATCTCAATAAATTCAGGAACCTCAATTCCCTTTGAAAACACTAGAGTGTGTAGGAATAAATGGAGTTTTGCTCAAAATGATCAGTAGCATCTATTTAAAACCATCAGCCAGCATTATATGTAATGGAGATAAACTAGAACTAGTGTCAGTAAGATCAAAGGTGAAACAAGGATGCCCATTATCAATATTACTATTTAATATTATATTAGAAATGTTAGCTTTGACAATAAGAAAAGAAAAATAAATTAAAAGAATTGGAGCAGGTAATGAGGAAACCAAATTATTCTTTGCAGATGATATATAGGAAGCTACACACATATATGTAAATATGCGAGTATGTATGTATATAAAACCACTATTCTGAAATGAGTAAATGAAAAGACATGTAAAAAGTTCAGAAAATAAGAGATGAAAACTCATAAAAGAAAATTTTTTTTTCAAATCATTCTTGGTGAATGAAATACAAAACAAAACATTCTGTCATGTTACAACTACCAAAATTAGAAAGGATGACAAAAATTAGGGAAATATAATTTTAGGAAAGCTACAAAAATTAAAATTTTGGGGAAATAGTTGAGAATTATGCTAAAAAGATGACAATAACACCGATATCTTTTGTTGTAGATGCTACTGTTAAGCTTAAAACTCAAGAAAGCAAGTATCAGTAAGAAAGCCTCACACCCCTTCACATTATTCAGAGCTGCACTTTGGGTGATAAGAATGCACCAGAAAGAAAACAGATAATGAAGGAATGGTGAAAACAATAACAACAAAACAATTTTCATGAACAAATCCAGTGCACTATTTCTATTTATGAGAAATTAAGAGAAAGAAAAATTCAGGCAAATAAGAAATCCATCACTGCTTCATGGAAGGATGTAACTGATTCAAAGAAAAGTAAAGCTAATATAGGAAAATAATATATGTAAATACTGCTGGTTAAAATGATTAATTAAAACCACAATAACAATAATCTCAAATATAGCCACTACCAAATGAATATTATATGATTATAATAACCAAACTTAACTTGGAAAAAGAGATGAAAAAATAAACTTCCATCTCTTTGTTGTGTTTGGAGACTTAGTTGTATGAATGGTTAATTTTGTAGATTTGTTAATAAAACATAGTTTTTCTTCCATAATTTTTGTTCTTTACCAAATGTATGATTTTCTAGGTGAAGATTATGCAGGAGATGTATGTGACAAAGAAAGATTAATATTGTGTGACAAAAGGTGGTTTTTCCTATCTTGTCCTATTTCAATAGATTATAAAGGAAATAGATCCTCCAGAGTTTTCTTTTAGTGAATGATATATTGATTTCATTAATTCCAAGAAAAAAGGAGGGAAGCTTTCTAATGGAGATGCAAAAATGTTTGTGTTTCTGTGTAATCATTTATGTTTGAATACAAATTGTCTATTTTCATTGTCTGTATATACAAAATAACTCAATTTTTCTTTGAATCAAAAAGCAGATTTATTAATAATGATATTCTTCTGGTTGGTTGAGGAATGGAGAAAACAGAACAAAACATAAACAAGCATACAACAATTTCCAGTAGAGCACATTTTTTTTAGGATAACTGAAATGTAGAAGAGATCCCCTTTATTAAAACTTTTTATTTGCAAAATATATTTATGGATAATTCTTCAACATTGACCCTTACAAAGCTTTCCGTTACAAATTCCCCACCCCCTACTCCCTACTGCTCCCCTAGATGGCAGGAAGTCCACTACATGTTAATTATGTTGAAATACTTGACAAATTGAATACATGTATACATATTTCCACACTTACCTTGTGCAAGAAAAATTGTATCTACAAGAAAAAAAAATCTGAGAAAGGAGGCACAATGCAGGCAAACATCAATAGAAAGCATGAAAATGTTACGTTGTGGTCCACATTTCACATCCCTCTCTCTGGATGTCTATAGTTTTCTTCACTGACCAAATGGAACTGATTTGAAACATTTCATTGTTGCAGAGAGCCATGTCCATCAGAATTGATCATCATATAATCTTGTTGTTGCCTGTATAATGATCTACTGGTTCTGCTCATTTCATTCAGCATCAGTTCATATAAGTCTCTTCAGGCTTCTCTGAAATAATCCTGTTGGTCATTTCTTATAGAACAATAATATTCCATAACATTCATATACCATAATTTATTCAGCCATTCTCCAATTGATGAGCATCCATTCAGTTCCCAGTTCCTAGCCACTACAATAAGGACCATAAACTATTTCCCTTTTTCCAGTCTGTAATTGATTATTCACAGATATCATTTCTTGACAAACACCTTACTTGAACAGTTTTGTTTATAATAATGTAGCTATGGAATAGCAGAGGGAAATTCTTTTTCCTGATTTGAGAAAATTTTTTTTTTGCTGTAAGAAAAATGTTCTTCAGGGCAGCTAGATGGCACAGTGGATAGAGCACCAGCCCTGATGTCAGGAGGACCTGAGTTCAAATCTGGTTTCAGACACTTAACATTCCCTAGCTGTGTGACCCTGGGAAAGTCACTTAACGTCAATTGCCTCAGCAGAAAAAAGAAAAAAAAAGAAAAAAAAAAAGAAAAATGTTCTTCCTGGTACAAAGAGCTCAGTTGGGGGAGGAATTTCTATCTCATCATATATATATATAATGATCATGTGGTCCTGTGTCCAATGCAACATGGTATCACTATTTCTATATCCAAATTAAAACTGGACCTACTTCCCTATCTCTGCAATTCTTATAGCAAATAATGCCCCTCATGGATGATGAAAGGCTCAATACTCTTGCACATGGCATCTATATAGCCCATATCTCAGGGCACTGAAAGGTCTTACCAGAACCCTCATTATCTTGGATAGCCTCTGTTGTTGAATAGTGGATGAAGTTCATTTTTTGATCAACTTTGATCAATTGGTTGAAGTGGGATTCTGTAGGACTCATGGTTAAGGGAACTTTGGGCCATCAGAGATGGCACAGTTTCTGATTCTATCCTAGAAGTCTTAATCTCTGATAGTCATTAGTGTTGAAGGCTCCTAACCATGGAGAGTCCACTGAAGCATGGATTTCTGTGTTCTGCCCATTTTTTGAGGGGGCAGGACTAATTTTCCTCACTTAATTCACAATAAACAACACTAATAAATGGTAACTTATAATGTTAGTTTTATGACTCTGTAGTAAGTACAATTCAATAGGAATTAAGTTGCTGCTTTTCCAAAGCAGTCTAGTGAAAATTTGTTCTAGGGAATGCAGTGGTCCAGATACCTAAGAGTATTTTCTTATGGTCACTTCTTGGCACTTGCCAAATGTTTCACTCAACCTTATTTTTATGAACAGAGACCTCCACATATATGAGCCTTTCACATAGTACAAAGGAGTATAAGTGCTAGATAACCTGATTTATAATTTTCAGGACTTAATTTACCATGTTGAAAACTGTGACCTAATCTATTGAAAACAAAAACAAACAAACAAAAAACTTGTGGGGAGGAATGTGTTGGATACAGGCCTAAATAACTGGCAAGAGAGAACCATTATGAAATTTTTAGTGTAAGCATTTATATCTCAGAAATCAGAAATAACTGTAAATTGAGGCTTGATTTGTTTATTAGTGATTGTATAAACTTGAGAAAGTGTTAATAATACAGATTCAAATTTTTAAAAAAATTACATTTTCCTTCCCTAGTGGACTTGATTTATAAGATTTACCTGCACATCTTTGCATAAGTATCATTCAGTGATTCATGTTATTAAAATTGGTGTGGATTCTCTACATCCTGATGAGAATAAATCTCTTGGGAGTCTTTAGATCACGGGCTTATTTTAGACTATTCCTGGAATTTTTTGGTTTTACCTGACATACTGGGTTTTCCAAAACTTGATTCAGTAAGCTGGAATCTGGATTTTCTTAAGAGTTATTAACCATTCCTTGTCTCTCATTGGACCATAATCTTATCTAGGGTTTCCTTCACCATTACAAAATGTACATTAAGACATCATTACAATGGTGTATATCAATGCCCTCAGGAAGTGAGAACTTTCTCAGATATTTGTCCACCAGAATACCATAGTATGAGAGTTCAAGAATATTTGGAGAAAGACAGTAAAGGTATAATGGACATTTTTTTTTCAAGAGAACAAAAAAAATGTTTCTGATTCATGTCAGCCACAACAGAGGAATAATACATTTTTACCAGTCAGACTGAGTGATAATCTATGACATTCACAATTCCAGGTAAACATTATGACTATCTGCAATCTATCTGTAAATTGCCAGGTATCACCTGACTTCCTACCAAATAATATAGGAATATTATAAGGAAAGTTGATATAATCAATTGCTCCAGCTTCCTTCATCTTCATCATTACAAAAAAAAGTATCTCCTTGCCACCCCCCACACCCATCAAGATTACATAGTATCAACTATATGAAATAGCTTAGGTAGTTCTTAGGGTTTCCTTTTGGCCATACTCTAGTACTATCCTTAGATTTTGTTGAAAGAGACCCCACAGACACTCAGCTCAAAAAATAATCACCTTTTCCTCGATGGTTTGCACTCTGAAACTGCCCATGTGTGATCCAAATGGAAGAGGCGTTAAAGAATTTCTAACAACGAAGAAAAATCCTATTCCATTGAACTTTGAGCCTCAAATTGCATAGTACTATGTTTTTATTGCATAAAGACACAAATGGGGAGCTAGGTTGCACACTGAATAGAGCATTGGACTAGGACTTAAGAAGGTCTGAGTTCAATTTGTCCTTAAAAACTATATGGCTCTGGGCAAGTCAATCTGCATTTTCTTTCCTTTCTAATCTGATATCATTAAGCATTTAAGATGAGTAAGAAATGTTATAAAATATAAGTGGAAGGCTAACATCATCATGATCATTTTCATTACCTATTAAAGATGATGATACTCCTAACTTTTCCTCCTTTCAGGAAATAAAAACCTTGATTACTTTTAAAAGAAAAAAATAAAAAGTGTGAGTATGAACCTATATTTAAATATTTTACATAGTCACCAGTTCCCATTTGTTGCTAAATTTTCATAACCTTTTTAAATTAAATATATATACATAATATTATGCCCCCAAATAAAAACCTCATTGTTCTTATAACTTTAAGAAAATGATAAATATTACAAGTGCATTAGCAAAACAAAAAAAATGGAAATACCTATCATTCTATCTATGTATCTATGTATCTATGTATCTATCTTTTTTTTTTACTTTTCTCTGTGTATAGTCAATCTCAGACTCATTGGAGATAAACCAGTTAAAGGGATTTATTTTCTTTAATGTGTCATTCATTATTGGACACTTGAGAGATGTCCATTTTAGATAACCTTTCAATTAAGTAAAATGTATGTCTTTAATAATTTGAAAATCAAAGAAAATATTTCTGCAAATCAATATAGATAGTCCTGAGAGTGTATAAAATAAATCCATAATTGATGTGATCTCTCTTTCTCTTAGAAAGTCACCTGCAGATCATATGTTGAATGTGAAAGAAAAAAAAAAAAAAACAGTTGGCTCAGATTAAAAAAAAAAGTAAAGAAATCAGATTAAAAAAAAAAAACAAACCCTTATTCTTTGTTCTATAATTGAGTAGACTATTTCCTTGTTCAGCACTTGTTTCATAATATCTTATAATATGTGTTCACTGGACAATTCTTCCCTCAATTTAAAATTGATGGACCTTTTAAACAATAGAGTTAAATTATAATAATATGAGAAAAGTACTTAAAATGATATTTGATCTCATCCTTTTGGTTACTCCCTTCAACCTTCCTATTGCCTTCACATAAGTCTATCAAAATTGCTCTGCCCAGCTAATAGAACATAAAAGTTACATGTTAAGAATTTCTAGTGAACACATGCTCAGTTATACTCCCCACACATTCAACAATGATCAATATCTTCACCAAAAATGTGACAAATTATATTGTGAAAACACATTCTCAAACATATGGATGAACTATAATAATTATAATGGTATTATTTGGGGGCAGCTACGTGGTGCAGTGGATAGAGCACCAGCCCTGAAGTGAGGAGGACCTGAGTTCAAATCTGATCTCAGACACTTAACATTCCTTAGCTGTGTGACCCTGGGCAAGTCACTTAACCCCAACTGCCTCTACAAAAAGTAAAAAAAATAAATAAAAAATAATGTTATTATTTGGGGATATCAAATGGCTATGGTTTTATCTATGTTAATATACTACGCATTTAAAAATCATGAGGAAATGTTTTCATGAGCTGTCTGATCTCCAAAATTCATCATTTTGGGACTAGTGGCATTAACATAAACAGAGAATGAAGATTATCTGCACCTAGCTATTTTGTAACTGATGTGATAAAACATCAAGAACTAATATATAGTCAACATGTTTCCAAAGGCATTCCAAAAAATGCTTTTTTGCAATGATCCTTAACTTTTTTTTTTCCTTAAGCATCCCTTTGGAAATCCAAAGAAGCTTAGAAACCCTTTTGGATTTTTTTTTGTTTGTTTTGTTTTTTCCTTTGGAATAGTTTTGAAATACTTAAAATACTTTGAATTTGAAAAGGAACCAAATTAAATTGAAATAGTTACTAAAACATTTTTAAATATTAAAAAAAAATCCTGGGCACCAAGTTAAGAAGTCTTCCCTCCTTACATGAAGAAATGATACCTCCATATGCTTTTAGTACTGATTATCCTCTGTGCCTGAAATATAACTCCTCTTCACCCCAGTAGCCTACCACCACACATATCACCATGTCTTTGTATACTGTTAGTATTTACCTACACTAACATAATTAGAGATCTTGAAGTCACAGATTATCTCAGTTCTAGGTATGTTTTATTTTGTTTGTTCTGTTTTAGTTGGTAAAGTCATTATGCTAAATTCCCTGGAAATGATTCAGGGTTCCATTTACTTAGAGGATCCCTCTAAGAGAGCACCCCTATAAACATTGACAACATTGCACTAAGAGGATGTATTGGATGTGAATTTCTCTCTTATATGTTACTTTTTATACCAAGAAACATCAATTAATTAATCAACAAACTTTTACTAAGTTATTACTCTGTGTTTTGCTAAGTATTTGGCTTACACATAGGAGCATCATCATCATCATCATAATCTATGAAGCAACATTATTGCTAGTTTCATCTTGTCATCATACACATCTTCAATATCTACCATAGACAAAGCAATATTATAATCAATTATCTCATTTACTTTAAGCAATCCCTCTCCCTTTAAAAGCATTGAAACTATTCTTAATATTTAATTACATTGACATATAAAAGCTCAGGTTGTTGGCATTACTTTCTGGTCTCCCAAGTATAAAACAACCAAATGATCTACCTTCAAACTGAAATTTGGTGATGGATCACAATAGGCAGTTCAGAGACTGGGGTTATTTGATCAGCTGAATCAAAAAGTGGTATACTTAATGTATGTCCCCTGCTATGGGTAAGCAACTTTTCTTTTGTTAGTTATTGAATGATGTATAAATTTCTCCTTTTATTACAATATGAAGCATAAGTCATGTGGTGAATTAGTCAAACCAAACCAGATTACCTTAAAAACCTGAAATAGTTTAAAGTATAGTCAAAATAGAGTAAGGGAAGGCAGAGGTAGTAAGCAGGTCAAACTGACTCCTACTGAGAATTACTTCTGAAACCTTGCCATTTAGTTCTTCAAATGTGTTCTGGTATCCCCATGGAGATACCAATATTGAAGTTCAGATAAATTCTGCTATTGCCAATATAGTTGTTTCAACCAAAATAATTGTTTTTCCTTTTTTGTTGTAAAGGAATATTCTACTAGGATGTTTGCATGTGTGTGTTTGTACATAGAAGTACAAAATATAAGAAATTAAACATAATGTTTCTCTAACACTAAAAATTGTTAATCTATCTTCTAAAGTTTGTTTTGTGATGCAAAATAAAAATGTGTATTGAATACCAGTTGTAACAAGACATCAAGCTAGAAAACTGGGGAAGGACAGCTAAAAATAAAGCTAATTTAAACCCTAGAAAATATTAAAGGGAAACATAATAAAATATAAAGATTTCAATATCATAAAATGACATTGGACATAGATAGAGGAATGAAAGTGTAAGATATCTCAATATGACTGGTTATTTCTTCCATAAAGCATCCTATGCCCTTGAAAAATTAATGAGCATCCTCATCTTAGTTTTCCTTTATATAAGATCAAAAATTTGAAATAGATCCTCTCTAAATTGTTCTAAAGTTCAAGTTTTCTAAAGGTACAAGCCAACAATTATGCTTTTTCCCTGATTTTTCAAGAGTAATACAGAATGGTTTAAATCTATATTAGGAAAAAATTTAGATAAACTTTCTTACAAATAAGCTCCCTTCCCCCCCCCAACCTTCACAACCTACAGATTGCACAAATAACCCTGTGAAAATATTAAAGAAAAAGAATATATCTCTTCAGAATTGTATTAAGGAAGGAGGTGAAAATAGATGGCTTTATGAAATATGATCTTCTTCCCATTTGTAACTGCCTTCAAAGTTCTATGATAAATTTCTTTCATCTTTCACTACAAATATACCCCAGAAAAATAAGCCTAGGCAAAATTTTGAAGAAAGTAAAAGTTTGTCTTTTGTTTTTCAATGTTACATTACTAGTTACTTTTCTTTTTCACTTTCCCATTCTTCCATTACCAGGAACCTACTGTTTCCTCATACTGCCCTCTTTCTGTTCTAATACACTCGCTCACATTAAGGCATAAACTCTTAGCATGTTTGAATTCATTATATTCTTAAGAAGTAGAAGTAGAAATATTCTCTAAAAATGACTGATAATTGAACCAAACTAAAAAATCTTTCATATTCAAATTTCAGAGCTCACAATAAATATTGAGAAGCAAAAGGGACTGTTTCAAACCCATTGTACAAGTTGTACAAATGACTTTTCTACTCTAAAAGGATAACATTATATTCAGAATCTAGAAAACAACCCAGCCTAAGTTCATTTCAAATATTACAAGTTATATTTGCTATCAACCATTTTTTCTTTCTCAGTGAAAAAGAGCAAAGTGGCAAAATTATACAATCATTATTAAAGATTATCAATTGTGCCTGTTAAAGAACCTGTGACTAATACTGCATGGGAGTAAGATTATTCAGAGTTTTACACATTTAGGTGTTCATAATAAATGGTGCATGCCAACGCCTTGACAGGCAATTTATTTTATTATCTTGCTACTCAACAAAAGAAAATTTGGAAGGATAGATAAGGATGTGCAAGTGAAAAGGGACAGCTGTCTCCACTGACCAGTTTTTTAAAACATATCTTTAGTTCTTTTTCGTGATGTTTTAGTCCAGGAAATTTATTTTCCAACCTTCTCATACAATTCGACTCATCAGTAGAATTTTTTTTAAGCTTCAAGTAGTGAAAGACTTATATAGGGAAAAGTCTCCCTTGAGATATGGTCCCACTGTTTAAATTGGACATGTTTAATACTAACTCTAATTCAACATGGCAGTGGAAGAAAAAAAGTGTTAGAAAGTACCTAGAGTCGTTTCTATTGGACAGAAGTAAAACAAAAGCCAGAACATTTCCTGGTAAGCCCTCTGGACTGTTGGTTTCAGATGCTCTAAGTAATAGTCTTCCCATAGAAAAGGGCCTTCCTCTTTATTGTTTAACTGAATTATATGACTTTCTTATAGATTGTATCTGAATTACTGTAAGAGGTTATGAGTGGATTTTCCAGAATGGCACTTTAAATACAACATGATTGATTCTTCAGTTAAGTCTCTCTTGTTTTTAATCCTTGACAAAAGTTCTCGGAATATATTGAATATTACAATTACATCATAGCAAACAGTTACACCATAACATACATGTGATTTCTAACAATTTCATGCATGCCTTGTGTACAAGCATTTACCAAATGAAAAGGTATCTTTTTAAAATTGTATGTATGTATTTTTAAATTGTTAATATCTTTGGTATTAAAAGGAATGTTGAAAGAAAGAGAAATTAGGGTATCATTTGATACAATCAACTCTGACAGCTACTATTTTTCTATGGGCGTTAAATTTACATATTTATTTTCTTTATTATTTCAAATAAAAATATTAAATTGTAGGATAAAAATTAAAAAAAATTTAAAACAAAACCTTTTTATATTATTAAAAACAAAAGCAAAAATATTTCCCACCAGATTTTATATATATATATATATATATTTCCTGAAAATGATAAAGAAATTCCTTCTACCTTCTTCCAAAATTTTCTTCGAACATAGAAAACCATAGAGATGAAAGATGGAGTCACTCTCCCATAGCCCTATATAGATCCTATAGTTTTTGGTTTTTGGTATACTACCTATATATATCAATTTAAATAGAATCTCTTGCTTGAATTTCATTAACTTAAGTTATTCAAATCGTAGTTTGATAAAGAGATTGAATTAAATTTGTTTTGGATAGGGCACAATAGACAAAATAGAGAATTTTGATTACTTAACATAATGGTTTGTAATACATTTGTATACCATTGATATCAATAATTTTGAAAAATTGTTTTAGGCAATTCTTTGTCTAGGTGTAGAGACTAAAAAAACATTCCATTGAAGATTGCATGCCACTGTCCCTACACCTATATTCTTATATGCCATTTCTCTCTGTCTCTGTCTCTGTCTGTCTGTCTGTCTCTCTCTCTCCCCTTTTCTTTTCTTGCCCTTTCTCTTTTGAAATCCCCAAGCCTAATCTGGCTCCCCCTTCTAAATTCTCATCCTTAATATTCCCCTACTCTTCTTCATTTTCTTAACACAGATTACCCCTTTAAAGGTAAAACCAAAAGGTTTCCTCCCCTTCTCATTCTTTGGAAACATCACACTATTTATTATGGTATTTTGATAGGTTATTTACTAGTAAAAATCTGGTTCAGAGGGTGAAATACAGTGGAAAACAGAGGGTTTGGTAACAGTTTAAAAGTTATAAAATTTCTAATTATTTAATCCTTGTCCTAAATATGATCAAAACAGCCCATTCTCATATTTTTTTATCTATTTAAACTAATCAACAGGTTTGATTTTCAATCTAGATCAAGTTTAGCTTTGTGCCATTGATTTGACTAATAGATGACTTTTTGTCAGCTCTTCAGCATCAGCCTTTTTAATTTTCAATTGTAGGAGGAGTTCCCTAGGGCACTGTTTTGTACTTTGTATGGACTCCTCCTTAGCTGTTACATTTTGGGGATAATTCATCCTTGAAATGGAAAATCCTTTTTGTCTCTTTGACTTCCAACAGTAGAGACACTTTCCCATCAAAGATTATTCTTTTTGCACCTTTCAGACACTGTGCTTCTCTGGAAATTTCCTTAAATTTTCCCCCCACCCCTCTCAAAAGCTTTTGGCTTCTCTTATTTACCAAGGCCACTATCTTCTAAGTTGTTCTAAGAGAAGTGAACTCTTAAAGTTTCATTTTTACATTTAGTCACATTGCCTTTCCCTGAAAGATAGCAAGAAATTGAGGAAAGAATATTGAAGTGATTTGGGTTTGAATCCTGTCTCTGACACTTGTACAATAATGGGCAAGTCACTTAAATTTCAATTGTAAATAAAATATGTAAATATTGATGATTTATTAAGAGACAACCTACAATAGTACCTCCCCTTAAAACAACAACAAAAATAATTTCTACTGATCTCAGAGTCTGCATTCCACATACATGGTTTGTCATTTGTTAAAAAAGACAAAGGTATGGTTTAATTTAATTTAGTTGCAACTGAACAGCATGTTGATCTTTGCATTCATTCTGATTCTCTTGATTGTTAATATCTTTTTTTGTATTTTAAAGGCTTGTATATTCTTTTATTGATTCTGATTTATCACTCTGGATAAATTCATATTAGTCAGGTTTACCTGAACTATTTATATTGCTTCATTTTTTTTGGTGGGGGGAAGGGGTGGTAGAACAGTGGAGATTATATCTGAAAATTCATGGATTGAGAGGCTTCTTTTCTTCTAATAATCAGTAATTCAGCAACTTTTATGATATAGTCTTAAGGAATGTGATTTGCTTACTATCAAGAAGTTGGTAGGTACAATAGTAGATAGAGTGTTCAACAATGAGTCAATTAACCCTTAGATAATTACTAGATGTTTGACCATAGGCAAATCATTTGGCTTTTTATTTCTTTAATTGTAAAATGGGGATGATGTCACTGGGTTATTGTGAAGATTAAGTGAGATATTATTGGTAAAAGCAACTTAATACAGAGTCTTTCAGAATATAGTACTTGCTGCATAAATGCTTATTGCCTTCCCCTTTATGACTTCTAGGTGAAATACTTGATTCCTAGTTGCATAGCAAGTAGATGCCACAGGAAAGAATAAAAGACAAATCTTTCTCAATTTAAGGATAGTCCAGGCTATCCAAAATACCATGCTACCCCATTTTTCTTTCTGTCACAATATTATATTTTATAATATGAAGCCAATATTACTGGATGAAATAATATGAAAAATTTGTGTATTTTTACTATTCTAAATTATGTGAAATATTGTTAAACATTAAAAATGTCTATGTGTATCCATCATCATTATCATCATCATCATCATCATCATCATCATCATTATCATTATTACAATCTCTGCCTCATGGGGACTAAAGAGGAAAAGTTCATGACTGCACTGAATTTGAATCCCAGATTTTTTGCTCTTCTAAAATAAGATTCTTCATTTCTGTGTGTGATGTACCTTGCTGACCCACTTCCACCTCCATTTATAATTTTTTACTCATTGAGTGGGAGGAAAGAAATAAAGTGATATATAGGATATGGGAAATATATGTAGATAGCTATATTTTTAGATATGAATAGACATGTTTATTTGTTCACATACATATATGTATGTATAATGTTATAAAAAGTAACATTGCTTAGTAGTTAAGGTCATATCCTTAGATTTAAGAAGACTTGGATTTTAATTATGCCTTCTATCATATATTAGATTTGTATTGCTAGGTAGGTACCTTAAACTCTCAATATTCTTGGATAGGTTTGTCAATCCCAAACACAAATAGAAACCACTATGCCATGCAAATGGATCCCTGCACAGTATTAAGAGGTTAAACATTATCTATGTTTATTGATTTCTGTTTATGTTGCTAAATGTTTCCCCATTACATTTTAATTTGTTTCAGATTACATCAGGAGGTTTGTGAGTCATATGCTGCATATCTGACAGCTCTGCCCTAGGGAACACCATAATACTATTCTTCACTGATTTGTAATGTTGAAAAAATATTCAATAAAAATCAATTCATCAACAAATCAATTAATAATCATTTATTAAATACTTTCTATATTCCAAGCATTGTACTTAGTCCTGGCAAAAAAGACTAACCCTGTGTTCAAGATGTTTACACATTAATTGGAGAGATTGCTATTTAAATATAAAAAATATAGAATAATCTCAATGGGGAGGCTATGGCAAAGGAGGTGGTAGGGAGTGCAGTTTGGGAAGACCTTCTTTAAGAGTGTAGGATCAGAAGTGAATCTTGAATGATGACAGGAAAACTAAGATGGAGGGGCATAAAGAGGATATTCCAGGAATGGGGTATTGTCTAAACAAATGCAAGGAGACAAGGGGAAAATTATTACATGCAAAAACAGCAAAACAGGTTAGTGTAGTTGGATCATAGATTACATAGAAGAGTACAATATAGTAAAACCATTGAGAATGTAGGAAGGAGCCATTTCATAAAGCTTTCAAATGCCAGAGTATTTTATATTTGATCTTGGATATAATGAGCTATTACATTTAGTACAGAAAAAATGATTATCCTATATTAAATATGTTATATTATATATTATCATTATAATATATATGCCTGTAGCAAAATTACATGAACCTAGAACCTATTTAATTATTTTATATATATATATAATTATTTATATATTAATTGTTATTTTTTAAATTTAATTTAATTATTTTTATTATTATTAATTTAATTAATATATAAAAATTTAATTAATATACAATATAGTTACTTGTTGAAATGTAAACTATAGAGAAGGTTTCTTTTTATAATAAATTATATTATTGACTGTCTATGAACTAAAATAATATACAGAATGTTTTTTTACTTGAAAAATTATGTAATGCAAACTTTAAAAAAAAGAAATGTGTCAAAACTGAAAAGCCTAATTCTGTTTCCCTTCTTCTTTTATTACAAAATTACACAATTCCCATAGTGGGATAATAATAATTCCATAAATATTTATGGAATTTTATCAATTGACCTACACATTTTTAGAATTTTTTTTGCTTCAAAATATTAAGCAAAATTCAATGCTACCTAACTTTTTTTTAGATAATCTTCAAGTGTTACTTATGATGAGTTACATTTGATTCATAAAAAAACCCTGTAAAGTAGATACTACTACTGTTCTTTTCCTCACATTTCAAATATTGAAACTGAAAACCAGTGTAGTATAATTGTTTGATTGAGGTCATTGGAGGCAGACCTGGAATTCAAATCTTTGTTTCTGTATTTACATTAATAAAATGAGGAAATCCTTATATGTATCCTTAGTGTCTAAAATCAAAACTAAATACATTAGTTATATTCATGATAGTTCTTTCTGTTCTGTCAGCCTTTCCATTCCCAATAGGATCAATTATACAGATAACCCTTTTTTCTAAATCTGATTTCTTGCTTAATGCCATTGTAGTCCATTAAATAACATATTTCTGGTTTAAATAATCACTAAACATTAATTTCTGTTTCTCTTGAAATTTTAAACATATTTCTGGGAGTCATCACCAGGAAATAGAATAGGATTATTGTTTTCCAGATGATTACCAAATTGTGTTACAAATTTGGCATGGTTCCAATTGGAAATAAACTTTATGTAGTTAAAAACACAATAATAGTGAAGAAATGAATATTGCCATAGTGTCTTTTCTGTAATGAAAAGTTACTTTTTAGGGGAATAATAGTCCCTTTCAGACTCAAAACTCAGTAAGCATAATTCAATAAATGAAACAAGCACCTCTTCCAATACCACAACACAACTTTTCACATTTTGAAACATTTATAATAAATTCAACAAGGTTTAAATATTAAGTTAAACTATAAATTTCATATTTCTTTTGAAATAGATTTGTATAAAGTAATATTTAACCTTTCAGGGCATATCAGATATCTATTTTCCCCCAAATTTTCTATCAGTGACTTTACAAAAAAATTAGTTAATAGAAATAGTACAGTTTTGAATATTTAAGTTCTTATTAAAAGGAACATATTTATTTTAGTTCAATTCAATACACATTTTAGTCACCTAGCATGAACAAAGTACTCAAAATATAAAGGCAAAATTCTAAGAAATATACAGAATTAGAGCATAAATGGAGGAGAAAACAAATGCTAAAAATAAGGATGGTGAGAGATGATCAACAAAGATTGTGTGTTAGGTAAAAACTGAGATAAACTTGAAAGAAACTCAGTATATTTCAGAAAGTAAAGAGAAAGAGAATGTATTCCAGGCAAGGGGAAACAATTCACACAAAGTCCTGGAAATACGGGATTAAATGTTATATTCACAGGCAGCATATAAAATTGAATGTTACATTTACCAGTAGCACATAAGCTAGGTTCACTGCATGGGACAAAAAAATATTGAGAAAAATCTGGAATGTGAAGAAGTAAAAATGTAAAGAAAAGCAATTTATATTTTGTCCTAGGGGATATTGATGAGATATTTGCTGTTTTTTTTTTTGTTTGTTTGGGGGGGGGGTTAATTTTTTAAAGTAGGGGATTGACAATAAGACTTATAAGTGTTAATTTAGAAGTGGAATGGAGCATATAGATTGAAGAAAAATATCCTATATTATTTACTTGAACACTTTTCTGCATGCTCTCATGTACAGCTTGGTGAGTTTCCTCTTCTCTTTTCTGGGTGTACCATATCGTTCATTCATTAACTTTCCATGTTTGTCAGCTTTTCTTGCATGAACTATTACTATCACAACTGTATCATATATAGAACAAATGTTGTTTACTTATATTTTGTCCATTTCAGCTTCTTTTTTCACTTTTATTTTCTATATTGCTACTGTTTTCTCCTCTAAGCACCTTGGTGACTGATATTAAAGTCCCAGTAAGGTGATTCCACTATCTTTGATTTAAAAAGAAAAGAAAAGAAAAGTTAAAACACCCTTTGCAAATCTTTTCCATTTTTCTTCAATTTGTTGACTTCCATTATCATCCTTAAATGCTTTTGGTATGACTGCTGACTTGGATATCTTGTTATGTTTAAAAAGAAGAATAATAATAACAACAATAACATAAAAAACAAAATAAGAAGCAAGCCCCCCAAACACTACTTTTATTCTCCATTGCTTCTTTTTGCTTTATGATACAAAAATTCTCATACAAGCTATTCAAATTTTATAGGATTTTATGGATGAGTTTATATTTGAATTTTCTCTTACTTGAGGCAGGCATCTCTCCATTTGTCTTATGCATCTTATATAGCCACGATAAATAAAGAATGATTTGTGTCTGCCCAGAATTTTTTTTGAAAGATCCATTTTTAATTTAATGTTTATTTCATTTTTTTTCTTTATTACACATGTTGAGCTCTATATACATCCCTCTTTACTTTCCTCCCCCACCCTTGACAAGGCAAAGCAATTTTATAAAAATTACACATGTACAGTCATACTACATATTTTTATTTTAGCCATATGAAATGTTATTTTAATTATTTGAATTCCTTCCTGCTAAAAGGCTTTGGAATATTTACATTATTTGTTTCTAAAAATAATGTACAATGAGTTATAATTAATTTGTAAAATTAATACATTTAGAGATCTAAATCCAAACCTATATTTTAAATCTTCACCATGTTACAAAGTCTACTGGAAAAAAATGATTAAAATATAGTTTCCTTTCATTTTTTTTCAACAAAGGTTACGTCTTGAAAATGGCTACTTGGTTATTGTTTAATAATTAATTGTTTATTTCTTTATATTACATATAGCTTAGTAAGTACATTTGAATTAAGCTAATTTTTTCAGCCATATTGTATATAAAGGCAGATATGGTCAAGGTGTGAATCTTGTGTATTTTATCTTCTATATGACTTAATGAGGACAAAGATCCTTAAACTACCCATTCCTTTATGGGATTGAATTTCTCATTTAGATTTTTAATAAAATTCCATGAAATCTAGTAGATTTCATTTGCTACTCAACTTATTTAAAACTTAATATGTTGTATCACAAAATATTAGAGGTGGAAGGAATCACTATAAATATTTAGTCAAACTAATATCTGAAAAAGAAACTCCTTTAATTCTCAATATTACTCTAATGGTTGCAAAGGTAGAGATAATCTTCCCACATGCACTAAAATAGATGTCTACATTCACTACAAAATTTTTCATGGGCAAATGGCAAGGCTAATGACAAGACTAATGATTGATATTCTTGCCTTAAATCTCAAAGTATATATGCATGCTTATTTGGCAAGTATCATAGGTAGTAAAACTTGTTTATACAACTTTTAAAAAGTACAGGTTTCTCTTTATAAAAGGAGAAAATGAAAATAATATGCATAAACAAGAAAGCAAAAGAAGTACAATTATAATAATTTAACAAAGTTATTTTTGCTTCTGCTAGGTTTGGTGAAATGAAAATATTGGACATCTTGTCAATGATTCTTGCTCTTTTTTCATTTTTAATTCCATATTTCATACAATTAAGGTTAAGATATAAAGTTGGGAAATCCCCAGTGATGCAATTTGCAATTTTTCATTGTTTTTGTATCATTTAAGTCATGTTTGACTCTTTATCACCCCATTTTGAGGTTTTCTTGGAAAACAGTTCAGTGATTTTCCATTTCTTACTTCAGGTCATTTTATAAATAAAAAACTAGGTTCAAAAAGGTTTAAGTCACTTGCCCAGGGTCACACAGGTAGTTTATCTCAGAGGTTAGATTAGAATTCATAAAAATGAGTCTTCCTGACTTCAGTCTCAATATTCTATCCACTTTGCCACATAGCTTTAGAATTTGCAATTACCTTCTTTTAAAACTGAAGTTTCGTTGAATATTCTTATCTTTTATCACCAACACAGTCTAACAGAGAGTTAAATTATTCCTGATATATTATTTTTCATGATTCAAATAAGTTTAAGTAACATAAAAGTGTGTCACTGAAATAAATGCTTCACAATGCCATTTTATAATTTCTTTTCCATCATTTTGTGAACTCGTCCACTTGCTTGAAAGGAAATAAACAGAAGATTGCAAAAGGCAGTAATAATGTATTCATGTCCTTCAGCACTAGGTAGATAAATCACTCTTATTCAAATGGAATCCTTGACTCATTTTCTCTGTGGCCATCTCCACAAGATATGCCAAGGATGCAAGCACTCTCCCAGAACATTTTGTCTCTTTCCTTTTTCTTCTTTCCTCATGATTGGGAATGAGGCAAAAGGAAAGAACAAAGAAATATGACATGAGCTTCTGGGTGCAAGACATTCCCACTTTTAATCTTTATTGCATTTAATATCCTACAAAATTTGGTCTTCATATTGCACTGAATGTTCAGCAATATGAATTTGATGATGGAAATAAGGTACATTATGATGCTCTGGAACTTTAGTTATTACAGTATCAATGAGTTATTCTAAGTTGCCATAACTACTGTTATATTTTTGATTTCAAAGAACTCAATACTTTTTATCTCAGATCATCAGCATGCAAGAGAGGATAAGAAATAGATTAACACCATTATTATCCCTCATTTTTATACATAGCAAAAAATATGAATGTGATTGGATTTGGTACCATACATCAGCTTTTGTAAAAAATTAAAGGCAAAAATATTGGGTCTTAACTTTATAGTATTATTTTAATATTATGGATTTTGTCAGTCCCCTTCCATGAACAAACTTCTAAAATTAATAATAAATATTTATTTTCAGATTTTAACTTTACATACCTGAGTTATATGTGGCATATAAATACTCAGATTTATTAACACAAATGAAATATTTCTTCAGGTTCTGAAAGCACCATACTGGGAAACTTTAGAGGACTTCCTATTCTACCTTTATATTTTAAGATTACGTTAAATAAGGATTTTCTTATTTTAAATGGCAACTTAGAATAAGTTGCCATTTAGAGTGTCTATTTGAGAGACTAAAAAAGCCTATATATTAACTTTATTCTTCCTCCAAACAGGTCAATTTATATTTCGATTAAGTTCTTGGTCCTTGTATTTATGATGTAAAGCTGCACTTTTATTCTTGTATTATTTCATGCTTTCAATTTTCATCCTAAAAGAACCTCATGGTCTCATATTTCTACTGATTCCCATGCCAAGGGAAAATAAAAGTTACCTTGAAGCATGTGTTCAAAACAATAAATGAATCTAATGTAATTTTTTTTTGCTATTTTTGATTTTTGTATTTTATTTTTAGGCTCTGGGGGTTATAATAAATAAGAGAAGCAGCAGAGATAATTTAAGAATAGTTCTGTTTCATAGTTGTATCTTAAATGTCTCTTCAGGCAAAAAAAAAATGATCAAGCATTTCTTCTTCAACAGCCCATCCCCTTGGGGGAAAACACCTTACTTTTCTTCAAAACATATCTTAGGTGACTCACATAAGGCACTTCATCATCTTTCCAGTTATTGAAACATTTTTTACTGAATTTCTTTTTCTAATAATGTTCATTATTTGCATTTACTTAACTATGTTGATGTTATACCTTTCCAGTACATTGTAAGAAACTTCAGTTCAAGAATTGTTTGATTCTTTGTCTTTCTATGGGTATAATACAGTTCATTGTTCCCACATAATAGTCATTTAATAAATGTTTGATGAATTGAATCCAATACTGTCTCACAAAGTTGCAGCTTGAAGTCTTCCAGTAATGAAGAATTCATGAAACATTGCACTTTTACACAATTCTCCCCTCTTTTTTTTGGTATTTAGCTGGAGTCTGTCTTTATGAAATTTTTATTCACTTCAACAAATGTTTTATAGATCTGAAATGAAAAGGAATCTCAGTCATCTAGCTCAAGCCTCTCATTTTACAAAAGAGGATACTGAGTCCTATGGATTTTAAGTGACTTGCTTAATATTACACACCTAATAAAAATAGATTCAGGGTTTGAATTTTGGTTCTCTGACTCTTTAAGAAATCCTTTTTTTTCTGATATGTCAATCTGTCTGCAAAGATATTTATTAAGCACTTAAGGCATACTTCAGACTGTGGTAGGTATTGCTAATCCAAAAATAGCAAATTTCCTTCTCTCAAAGAAGGAAGATATTGCACCTGAACTAAACACAGATGGTAAATGAGAATATTGAAAGACAGAAATGAGACCATAATACTTTTCAAGCATGAAGATGACTTTTGAGGATGAATGATTATGATGAGAAATTTTTTTTTTGTTTAAGACTCAGGTATCAAATTGTACAGTTTGTCTGGGAGTACAGAATGTAAGATATGTTAATGGATTAATTTGAAGTAAGATAACTCCTCTGTTGCTCTCTGGAATGGCAGATGAAGAGAGAAAGATATACGCACATGCACATACATACACAAAGAACCTAAAAAAGCTCAATCTTCCTATTCATAATAATAGGAAACATTTGATTAGAAAGACTGAAACAACAATCAATTGTTCTTTATGAAGAAAGAAAAAATTAAAGAACAGAAAAATAAAAAAAAACTATCTTTTCCTTTCCATTGTTTCCTCAACAAAGCACACAATGTTGGGAAAATAGTAAGCATTTAGTAATATTTGTTAATTAACTAACTTCTCCAATCCCTAAGTTTCTCACCTCCACAGCAGCTTCTGCTTTCTATCTTCCTTCTCTTCCAGATAGGGGAAATATACTTCACTTTCCTTTTTGCCTATTAATAACTATAAAACCTAGAAAGGTAGGTTTTAACTGAAACACTATAGAGTTTGTTTTTAATCCTATAAACAATACTAAACTTTTGGACTTGTTGGAGGAAGAAAAAGACAAGATCAATCATATGCCTAAGTGAAATTATTTTTTCATTCTTATGAAGCATGTATGAGAAAGGATAGAAGCCTGGAACTAGCAGGGTGAAGGAAGGGACTATATAATAGCCGAAGTAACAGATACTGGAGACCAGGGTAGGATAGTCAGGGACTATATTTCAATATGTATGAAGAGAAGAAAAACATGCAAGAAAATGTATCATGATAAAATTAATACTGTGTGGAAATTACTTGAATATTGGTATTGAGTTGCCGATCAGTACATGTTTAGGAAAATTACATTTCAGAAGCTGATGGAATATCTTGCTATATATATCTAGAAAAATATCTGATAAAGAATTGGCAATCAGGAGAGATATTACATTCAACACACAGTTTTGATGATTACCTGAGAAGAAATAATGAATTGAACTTATTGGAGAAGGTGAGATTACATTGAAAGAGGATAATAAATTGAGAATATGAAATTTCAAGATGGAGCCTTGAAGGAATTCCAAGCTTAGTGAGTAGGAAATAGTTTATGTTACAACAGAGGGTTATAGAGAAGGAATTCAGAATAGGAATAATACTGATAGAAGCAGAACCAGAAGAAAATAGGATTTTATGAGCTAACTAAAGAAAATAATCATGTGATAATTTTGTTCTTTGTCAAGAAATAACATCTTTAGAAAAAAAATTTCTTAAATATCTAATCAAGGCTATTTTTCATAGAGAATCATATACTATAGTATCCAATTTATGTATTTTTTTGAAATTCACTTTCTACAATTTTGTATTATGATTACTTCTGAATAAACACTGTATTCATACAATAAGTCCATGTAGTTATTATAATTATATACAAAAACTTGTCATACATATACATAACAAGATAATAAACAAATACATGCATATGCCTCTCTCTCTGATTCAGTCTCTGTCTCTGTCTCTGTCTCTGAGTCTCTCTCTCTCTCTCTCTCTGTCTTTCTTTCTTGTAGTGTTTATGAGGCTGTATAATAGGCAATTATGGAAGCCTGACACTGTCATATACTGTTTATGACCACAAGAAGAATACATTTTAGTAAAGAAGGGAAGGCATGTAGTAATAACTACACAAAAGAAAATATTTGTGTTTAGGCAAGTGGTTATAAAAAAAGGATGCTTTGTGACTTTAGAGGGGGCAAGGAAGAAAGGGTCACTTCAAGATGGAGGAATCGAAGAAGGTTCAGTGGAGAGAGTGTCAACTAAACTGAATTCCAAAAATGTCAAATAATGCATCTCATAATGCAAAGATGAATAGGCTGAAGAGAGCATTCTAGACATAAGTAATACTATTTACAAAACTTAGAGACAAATTTGTATATCCTGTTTCAGTGATAATGAACCATCAAGTTTGATGAGATTTTTAGGAGACTAAAGTGAAATAAATTTGGCTACAGTAAGACTATTTAGAAACTTGGATATGAGGACAATAAGTTTGGGCACTATTTTGTAGAAGACAGAGAGACAGACAGACAGAGAGATACAGAGACAGAGACAGACAGAGATAGGGACAGAAGATGAGATCAACAAATAGAAACAGAGAAATTCAGAGAATAATGGTAATATGATCCGTGAAGCATTTGAGCCTACTTAGGCTAAAATACCATCTCTGATTTTTTTTTTTTAAGAGGAATAGTATATTCTTCTGTTTTTTCTAAGTTCTATGTCATGTCAGCCTACCTTTTTTGTGACATTTTGCAATACTTGAGAGTTTCTACACCAGGAATTTCTGCACACTGATGGAGTCATAGATCTTTCCAAAATTATGTAAGTTAGTTCTTAGGAAAGAAGTACTGTTTGACACTAGATTGTACCAGAACTATTTGTAGCTTAATAAAATTTGCTAGAGACACCTTTTTGATAAACAAGCCTTCAAGAATCTGGGTCACTTCCCTTCAGTTAAAACATCTGTTTAGACTATTATAAAAATTATCTATCATCTGTCTCTCTATATGTCTTTCTATCAGCTATATAATCAGAACAGATGAGCCAAATGTGATAAACCACATTTCAGTTCTGTATATTCAAATATAAAAATAATTATACACCTAGTAAAATATAATCATAAATACATAGTATACTACTTCAGTAAATTAGCTGCATATGCATATTTATTCCATTTCAATTCACATTTACATACTATACTACATAATATGTAAATTGTCATATATAAGATGTAGCATAATATATGATTTGTTTATTTAATAATCATAAAATAATAGATGCATATAATATATATACATACTTATGCATACATAATTATATGTATTAATATATATAGCTATACATATATACTGTATATAACTATATATGTGTGTATGCATATATATGTATGCATATATGTACATATACAAAAACGTTTTCATTTACTTAGGACAGAAACACTGAATGATACGTTGTGCTTTTTGTAATGGTGCTGGGCTGGGATCCATTGTTTGATCAAATTATAGATGATATGTTAATCAATCAATCCATCAGTAAGCATTTATTAAGTATCTTCTACGTGTCAGGAATTATGCTGCCCTTGGGAAATACAAATGTAAGAAAGAAAAGAAAATCCATAAATATAGTTTAGCCATTTCTATCTTGCCTGATTCTGCATGACTACATTTGGGTCTTGACAAAGATACTGGAGTGATTTTCCATTTCTTTCTCCAGCTCATGTTACTGATGAGAAACCAAAACAAGCAACATTATAGGGTCACACAGCTCATAAGTGTCTGAAGCCTGTTTTGAATTTAGAAAGATGAGTCTTCTGAATTTCAAGCACAGTGCTCTCTCCTATGTGCAACCTAGCTGCAAACTCATAAATATAAAGAATCACATATTGAAGCATCATTCTCTATATTATTAACTATTTTTTTTACAAGAATGCATTTCTTTGGGTAAATATATATTTTCCCTTTTTGAAAAACTATGTAAATTTTTGTATTATTTAAAATTGCAAACTGCCTATACTCTTTCAGTATTATTTCCTAAAATAAGGAAATTCACATTCCTGGAAATTGTAATTAAAAAGAAAATTTGATAACCCTCTTTCTTAAAAAAAAAAATTAGATACATATCTACTGTCTTGCTAGATCTAAAAGTAAGTGGAAATTCTTTTAAATTCATTTTTGACATTTTAGTGTATTTAATATAAAGGCAAGAAAAATTTCTCGTAATATGAAATACTGGTCCAGCAAGAGAGTAACTTGCACGTATATTTTTTTGTGATTAAAGTAGTCACACCAGGACTTTTCTTCTAAAGTCAGTTTTCTGGCTCTTCCTTCCGGGGGTGGAGACATGGTGGCGGAGATCAGACAGGATTCTCTGTAACCTCCTCTAACCTCCCCTCAAACCAACAAAATATGAAGCCTCTAGACTGATTCTGAAGCAAAAAAATCCACAATATCCAGAGAGCAACGCGATTCTAGAAGAAGATACTCTGGAGGAACCTCAAAACATGTCTGTTTTAATGGGGCAGGGGGTGGCCTGCTGAACCCAGACTGCAGCACAGGGAGACTGGGGCAGGGAGCTGGAGCAGGGAGCTGGAACAGGAGTCAGAACAGGAGTGGGAGCGTTGTGCTTTTCACACACCTGGGAGTCTTCTGTGGGCCTCTTGGAACAATTTGTCCTGATTGTGGGCAGGTGGTTTGGAGGGTCTGCTTTTTGAGGGGGATAGATTGTGAACCACTGAACCCCTGATGAGCATCGTAACTAGCTGCCATTACACAGCACCTTAATGCAATCAATCAAACAACAGGTCTGATAAGCACCAGAAATAATTCAATCAGCGGAGCTGCCCAGCCCTGACATAATTCAATCAGCAGAACTGCCCAGTTCCTGAAATAACTCAATCAGCAAAACTGCCCCAAGGCAAATTGAAGCAGCTGTCCCACCTTTGCCCTAAACAGACCTCACACCTTTAAAAAAAATGAATAAAAAACCCAAAAGAGCTCTCACCATAGACAACTTTTATGGAGATAGGGAAGAACAGACCTCAAATCCTGAGGCCCCTAAAGGTAAAGCAACTCCAGAAAAAGCCCCAAAGAGAGACATAAATTGGTCTCCATGTCACAAGGCTCTCTTTGAAGATTGCATAAAAAATCTTAAAAGAGAGTTAGAAGAAACATGGGGAAATGAAATGAGATCACTGCAAAATAAAATAGAAAAAATGGAAAAAGAATGCAGTGAACAAAAAAATGTAATTGGTCAATTGCAAAAGGAACTAAAAACAGTAACTGAAGAAAATAAGGCATTAAAAATTAGAATCGAACAATTGGAAATTAATGACTCATCAAGACTTCAAGAATCAGTTGAACAAAAACAAAAAAATGAAAAGATAGAGAAAAACATGAAATATCTCCTAGGAAAAACAACTGACCTGGAAAATAGATCTAGGAGAGACAA
>JAJPUD010010154.1:3583-18596 GCA_023553655.1 Myrmecobius fasciatus
AAAAAAAAAAAAAAACTAGAATAAGAACAAATTAAACCCCCCCAATTAAATACCAAATTTGAAATTCTGAAAATAAAAGGAGTGCTTCATAAAATTTAAAGTAAGAAAATGATAACAAAACAGATAAACTTTATGTTAATTTGATTAGAAAAAAGAAAGAAGAAAACCAAATTAACAGTATCAAAAATGAAAAGGGTGAATTTACTGGCAATTAAGGGAAATTAAAACAGTAATTAGAAGCATTTTACCCAGTTGTTTGCAAATAAATATGATAATCTAAGTGAAATGTATGAATATTTACAAAAATATAGATTGTCCAGATTAAAAGAAGTGGAAATAAATTAGTTAAGTAGTTCCATTTTAGAAAAAGAAATTGAACAAGCCATTAATGAATTGCCTAAGAAAAATACTTCAAGGCCAGAGGTATTTACAAGTGAATTCTAATAAGCATTTGGAAAATAATTAATGTTAATACTATGCATATCATTTGAAAAAATAGGGAAAAAAGAAGTCCTGCCAAATTTCTTCTATAACACAAATACGATAATGGTGCCTACACCAGGAAGAGACAAAATAGAAAAAGAAAATTACAAACCATTCCTTCTAATGAATATTGATACAAAAATTTTAAATATAATATTAGCAAAGAGATTATAGCTACTTATTGGCAGGATAATACATCATGACTAAGTAGGATTTATACCAGGAATTAAGGGATGGTTCAATATCAGGAAAACTATTAACATAATTAATCATATCAATAACATACCCAACAAAAATCATATGCTAATTTCAATAGATGCAGAAAAAGCTTTTGACAGAATATATCACCCATTTCTAATAAAAACACTAAATTACATAAGAACATATGCTTTTTTCATGAAATTGATGAAATTCATGAATTTATGGTGAATTTAGGAAATTTTCATGAAATTCAATGAAATTCAATGAAATGAAAAATAACATATCTAAAATTATCAAATAGCATTCTATATAATGGGGATAAATTAGAAGCATGTTCAGTAAGATCAAGGGTGCCCACTATCACTATTACTATTCAATATTGTACAAGAAATGTTAGCTTGAGCAAGAAGAAAAGGAAAAAAAAATGAAAGAATTAGAATAGATAATATGCAAGCAAAATTATCACTCTTTGCAGATAATATGATGGTATACTAAGAAAATCCTAGAGAATTCACTACAAATTACTAGAAACAATTAACAACTTTGGCAAAGTTTGATGATATAAAATAATCCCCCCCCCAAAAAAAAATCATCAGGATTTCTACATTACCTACAAAATTTACTAGAAAGAAATAGAGAAATCTCATTTAAAATAATTGTAGATAATATATTTGGGAGTCTATCTGCCAAGAAAAATTTGGAAAATATATGAACACAATTGCAAAATTGCAAAACACTATGCACACTTAGATTGTCAGATTTGCTGCCATATAGTAGGGTAAAATAGCTCCTTATTGTTGTTTTAATTTCTTTTTCATTGGTGATTAAGTTTACCAGTTTCATTTTTGATGCTGATAATTTTTTCTTTTTGTCATTCTGTTGGATGGAATTATGGATTGATTGTTTGTATGGCATGTTATTTGGCCCTCTCATTAGACAATTAGATTTTTTAATTTCCAATTCATTTTTAGTTTCTTTTCCCCCGGCCCTTTATTGAATGTAATTTTTATTGCATCATGCTCTGAAAAAGAAGCAATTATCAGATCTACCTTTCTCCAATTGATTCTGAGGTTTTTATGCCCTGACATGGTAAATTTTTGTGTAGGTGCCATGTCCTGCTGAGCAAAATTCTATTCCTTTCTGTCCCTACTCTATTTTCTGAAGAGATCTATTATTTCTCAGTTTTCTAAAATTCTATTACCTCCCGAGTTTCTTTCTTGTTTATTTTGTTATTAGATTTGTCCAGTTCTAAGAGAAGAAGGTTGAGGTATTTCAAAACTTAATTTTATTGTCTATTTCTTCCTCTTGTTTAATATCTTCTCTAGAAATTTTGATGCTTTGCCACTTGGTGCAAATACCTTTAATATCCTTACTACTTTATTGTTTACAATACCCTTTAACAAGATGTAGTTTCCTTTCTTATCTCTTTTAATTAGATCTATTTTTTATTTTTGCTTTATCTGAAATCAGAAAGGCTACCAACTCAGATGATAGTAAATTCTTCTCCAACTTTTTACCTTTATTCTGTGTGTATCTCTCTGTTTCAAATGTGTTTCTTGTAAACAACATATTGTAGGATTCTGTTTAATCAACTCTGTTATTCACTACAATTTTATGGGACAGTTCATACCATTCACATTCATAATTTTGATTACTAGCTCTGCATTTTCCTCCATCCTATTTTCTCCCCTGTAAATACTTTTGTTGTCTCTTTATACCCTGTCCCTCCTTAGCAGTATTTTGTTTTTAATCCACCCCACCTACTAACTGTCACATCTTCAATCACTCCTCTTTGCTTCTCTTACCCATTTCTTTTAGTGATTCTGCCTTCCCTTCTATCAAGCCCCAATCTTTTCTTTTCCTTTTCTCCTCCTATTTTTCATAGGGTAATATGAATTTCTATAACCAACTGGATTATTAAATTATTCCCTCTTTGATCCAAAACTGATGACATGAGGATTCAGACAGTGTTCATCACCCCTCCTTTCATTCTATTGTAATAGTTCTCTTGTGCCTCTTCAAATGATCCAATTTGTCCCATTACTTCCCCTTTCCTCTTTTTCCAGTACAGTCTATTTTACATTTTTAATGTCTTTTTCTTTGATATTATCAAATCAAAGTCCATTCACAACCACATCCTCTGTCCATGTGATGCTCCCCTCTGTCTGCCCAATAACAGATACAGTTCTGAAGAGTTACATATATTATTTTGCAATCTGTTGATGTAAAGAGTTTTACTTTTAAATAATATGTATTTTCCTGTTGTTTCCCTTTTTATGCTTCTCTTGAGTTTTGTGTTTGAAGATAAAATTTCTGTTCAATTCTGTTTTATTCTGTAGAAATAATTGAAAGTCTCTTACTACATTGTGGATACATTGGCTCCTCTGAAAGGTGACGCTCAATTTCACTTGTTAATTAATTGTTGGTTGTAGCTCCAGGTTCTTTGCCTTCCAGCATATGGTATTTCAAGCCATCCTATTCTTTATCATATATTTTAAAATCATATAAATTGCCAGATACCAATGTATTTGTTTTTGCATTTGGCCAATTGTAATTTTGAAGGAACTACCTTATTTTTCTAAGCTGTTGGCTCTGTCTTGCATTTCTCTAATTTTTTTTTCTCATTTTTTCTTCTGCTTCCCTTATTTGCCTTTTAAAATCTTTTATAAGCACTTCCAAAAAGCCTCTTTGGACTTGAGACTAGTTAATATTACTCTTTGAGATTTCCTCTGTTAATTCTTTGTCTTCATCTGAGTTGGTGTTTTGGTCTCCCCTTTCACCACGGTAGCTTTCTATGGTTAAGGTACTTTTCTGTTTCTTGCTCATTTTCTTTCTTTTTCTTTTTGTATTTACTCTTTTTGGATGAACTCTGCTCCTCTGGTAAAGGGGTCATGTCTAAAGCTTTCTGTGAAGCTCTGAACCTTGGTTTTGAGCACAGGGTCCCCTTGTGTTTGGTATTTTGCTCACAGGTGGGGTACTTTTATCTGCTCTTTTAAAAAAACAGCTTTATTTCCCAGAATTTGTCTTCTGAACTGTTATTGGGGGATGCCTCTCTGGTCTGCTCCTCTACTAAGCCAGGCTTGAGATTCTTTTTCCTTGGCTGCTATGTTTAAGACCTTCTCCCTGGTTTTCCCATAGTCCATCTGAACTGAGCTGAACACCCTGTTCTCCCCAGTGATACTGACCTTTCTTGAAGACTGTCCGATCTATCTTGAGTTGAAGAGTGGAGAGTCTGTTCACATATATGGTTTTATGTAGTTTTCGAGGAAAACTAAGGGAACTTGAGCAGCTTCCACTCTAATAGACTTGTGATGGAAAGAGCCATCTAGAGAGACTATGAAGACTTAACATGGATCACAGCATAGTATTTTCATCCTTTGTTTTATTTTTCTTTCTCAACATTGACTATCATTTCTTTATTTGTCCACGCTTACTATTCCCCTCTTCCACTAAAGTATTTTATTTATGATATGACCTCATCTTCAACAGCTCCTCCCACAAAAGGTATAGATATTGTTGCTATATCTTCCGGATCAAAAATTATTTTGGAAAAACACTGTCAACAATCATGTTTGGAGAGAGTGACTATGAGATAAAAAAATGAAAGACTAAGAGAATTTTGTTCCTTAGAGGATGAGGGAATTACCTGTTACTTTTGAGAAAGGCAGAAGAATAATTTTTTGATAGATTTGAGCTAGAGTCACATATTGTGGAGGAGGAATTCTAATGAGAATGCTTGTGTGACTTTGCTGCCCTGGGAGCATTGAATGGAGGGACTGTGAATCCATAGTTGATGAAAAATTCAGACATTGTTATTGATTGTTAGAGGTGACTTTCAATGGAATCTTCATCACTTAAATATGTTATTGAATTATTAAAATATTTATTTGTTTTGCTGGTAATAATAGAGGCAGCTATGTGATACAAGTAATGCAGTTCTGATCCTGGACTTGGAAAGATCAGAATTAAAATCCAGCCTCAGATACTTCCTAGCTATATGACCCAGGGCAAATCACTTTATCAGTCTGCCTCAAATTGTTCAACTGCATAATGATGATAACAGCACTTACCTCCCAGTATTTTGGTGAGGATCAAATGAGATAATATGAGTGAGGTGCTTAGTACAATGGATAATACATAGTACATGCTTAATAAATGATTTTTCCTTTTTCTTCATTTTCCATAAATTGTGTCAAATAATATTGTTTACTTAGTTTATAGACAAGGTGGTTTGAGAGATGATTCAAAAATAAAATAAAATAAACAGTCAAACACAGTCATGGAGACAATTAGAAAGAGCAAAACAGGGGGGAAAGTGGTTTCATCATTTTATAAACCAGGATTGGGGTTTAGAGATAAATGATTAATAAGAGAGAGATTATATTTCTATTACTTAATTTGAAAAATATCAGAAGATAACTCAAAAAAGTACCTTAGAACATCTAATGTGAAAATAATCATTAGCCACTAGTAGTTAAAAGAAAGTGGTGATCATCCCACCTAAGCTCCCAATTTAGTCATAATATTAGATGCATGAGGTTGGATATCTTTTTGCATCTTTCTACCATAGAAGCCTAGAACACAGAACTTCAGCTTGTAATAGCTTGATGAATTTTTGTTGAATTTAATTTAATTGAAAAAGCCAGGGTATTACTTTGATTATTTTAACCCTGTAAGAAATCACCTGCTTGCTTTGGGTCTTGGAGTCTTGAAGCTGAGTGCATTGTCATTTGACTTAACAGCTCTTATCTTTGTTTTCTAGCTGGTCTTAAGACTCATTTTCAGTTAGGTTTTCAGATGATAGAAACTTGGCTCCAGTGAAAGGAGTTTGGGGTCTAATCCCAAATGTTCCACTACTTAGTTATGTGAGTCATCTCTGCATGAGGCACAGAAATATAGAAACCTAGAATGTTAAAGCTGTTCCATTTACAAAGTTGGGAAAATAAATGACTAAGTGTTACCCAATCTTTCTCTATACATTGAGCTTTAAGGCCTATCATTAAGTTTATGTCTGCATACTAAGGAATCACAGAATATTGAAGCCTGAAAAGAGCTTAAAGATAACGCAGTTTAATCCCATTAATTCACAGATTATGAAGCTAAATCTTAAAAAAAGGAACTGAAACTAAGATTTACCTACTCCCAGATCAGATTCTACTAAATCTTCCATTTATCTATTTTAACCTCATTTTTCTTGTCCACAAAATGATTATAATCTCCGTCCAAACTACCTCTCAGGATTATTGGGACCATCAAATAAAACATAAAACTGTGAAACATTTTGAAAAACTGAAATATTATCACTCATAAATAATATTAAAGCCATATTTCTCTACCTAGATTATGATGATTTTTATTTGTCAGGATGTATTATTTATTCAATTCACATCCACAGTTAGAATTAGATTCACTAATGCCATTTAAATTGTGCTCCAGTTCATAGCTTCAAAAGATTCCCACCACTCTCTTTCCAATATGCCGTGGGTCTCCCAGATGGAACAGTTTGTAATTCCAAAATACCATCTGTGGAAGCCCACACATTTTCTACCATTCTGCCTAGTTAAAAGTAATGAACAATGTCTGGGGGCCAAGTGAATATGCTGTCCACAGTCTATTGACATAAGACTGCTTTTTCCCCCCTACGGGAACAGTGGGAGGCCTACATGTAACAAATTGCTACAGCTTATACCAGTCAAGAACAACAAGTAACTCACAGACTTGGTAGACAAGATTGCTTCAATAAATCTTATGTTCACAGTAATCTTTGTATTGATACAGAAACCATCTGGGCTAGCAAATGCACAAATCTGGCATGGAACTTCTTGCTTCCACTTAGTCAGCCTCTGAGTGTGGACAAAAGTGTGAAGGTGAGAACACAGTATTGACATATAAAACATACACTGGAGAATATCCCTTAATGCTTCCTTTGTTTTATTTTATTCTGTTTTTGTTTCATAATAGGTAGTTTCCAATAACCCAAACTTGGTTAAGAGAGGAGGATCTGATCATGTCAATCATCAGTTTGAGTAGATGTGGTCAAGAGATGGCTTGTACTTCCTTAAAAATAATCTTGGGAAATAGTATTGCAGCAACCCATTATGTGCCAATTCTAATCAGATCAAAAAAAAAAAAAAAAGAAAGAAAAAAGAAAATTTAGTGCTTCAGAATCATTGGAGTGGGAATAGAATGAGACCTTAAAAAATACCTAGTTTTACCCATTATATCACTTTATTTCCCTTTACCCACTGTACATTCCATCCACTTGTCTTTTACACATGACATTGCATCACCCATTTCTATGCCTTTTCAGTAAATGCCGCAAATCTGAAATACTTTGCTCTTTCACCTTTGACTCTTAGTTTTCCTCACTTGTCAAGATTCCACATAGGTCCTACTTTCTACAACAGGACTTTTCTCTTATTGTCACCTGTTCTGGGTATCTTTTCTCATGCATTAAGCTCCTACTATGGCAATCACTTTATTAAATTCTGAGAATACAAAGAAAGACAAAAGATAATTTTTTTCCCTGAAGCAATTGGGGTTAAGTGATTTGCCCAGAGTCACACAGCTGGAAAGTGTTAAGTGTCTGAGAGCATATTTGAACTCAGGCCCCCCTGACTTCAGGGCTGGTGCTCTATCCACTGTGCTACCTAGCTGCCCCCAAAAGATAGTTCTGTAATGCTCAGGGAGAAACTGAGGCAGCATCACACATTGGAGATTAGTTAATACTTTATTGATGTTAAATGAGAGTTTAGAATCCATAGCTATGGATCGGGACTGCTGGGACTCTTGTCTCAAAGGACATAGTCCATTGTGAGTTTAGACTGACTTACATGCCAGCCGACTGATCTCAAGCAGGTCCAGCAAATAGTAAGTTTGTTCTTAGTATTTTTTATAGACTTTCTGCGCTCAGACTGAACAAAAGAAATCACAAGGCAAAAGGAGGGGTTTGAGCACTGGGGGAGAGGACAATTGAGTTCCAGGAAGGGCTACCAATTCAATTCTGACAGGTAGGGAGTACAGGAAGCTTGAGACAGGAACTGGAAGAGAGTAAGTCTGGAGCCAAAAGATAAGGGGTATATTGAGGTGGACCATCTGGAGGTTTTATGACTCCTTTGGAATGTGAGTCCAATTATTTCTGATGACCAGAAGGAAGGAGGTTGCTATTTTTGGGCAGAACAATCAAGAGAAACTGAAACAGAGCAACTGAGGGAAACTGAGACATGGGAATTGTGGCACAACAGTTCTTGCTCTCAATAAGCTCACAATCTAGATGATATACAAAAACAAAACAACAACAATGATATGCAAACAAATATAATCAGGATATATTTGAATATCATCATGAATCCTGCAAAATAAGATGAAAAAGTATTCCATGAAGATTTCTGTTTTGTTTGATAAATAAATGAATGGATGGATGGATGGATAAAAAGGCATATCTTAAGCATTTTATGAACTAAGTACTGTTCCAGGTTGAGGATACCAATATGAAAGGGAGATAACTTCTCCCCTCAAAAAAAGTATTTTAGTTTGGGGAGAGAATAATAATAATATAATAATATTCAAATAATAAAAGAGAGATATTTGATCTAAGGACGTACAGGATGGAGCAAATTGTCCTTTTCAATGGAATTATCAGTATTTGTTACAGATCTCAGATCAAAGGGGTCCAGGGAAACTTGGGAAAGATACATATGCAGTAGTAAAGCAGATAGAATCATGTTTGGGATGGACTGATGAATGACTATGACCCATGGTCTGAAATCAGCTAGATACAGTAGCTTGAATGAGTTTGTGCTCAGTCACAAATCAGGGAAGCTTAAAGCTTCCTTCCATGCGTAAGGCATGAATCCTTAAAATTTTTTCCACTCATGACCTCTTTTTGACCAAGAAATTGTACAGTATCTCATCTCAAATCTGAGCCAAGTTGTTTCTGGCAGTGTTTGTGTATCTGCTATATGTTGTATATATAGTAATGTGCTCTATGTGAGGATACTGTATGTTAAGAACTAAGGCTGTAGTAAAGTCCCACTATGCAACATGGGCAAGTGCATAGATTTATTATGAATTTGATTTTGAATTTATTTTTAATCATTGAATTCAGAAACCTATTTTTGTCAATTTTTTTCACAATTCAGTTACATGACCCACATGTGGGATTGCAACCCATAGTTAACCAACTTTTTCATGGTTTTTGAAGTCTTGATATGGCATGTGTTCCAGATCTAAGGTAGCATTCAGGAGGGAATGTCATCAGTAAGTTTGAGGAAATTAATTCAGTGGATGCTTTTCCTCACTGCTTTAAAGAGACTTTGCTACCTTTTTACATCCTATATTCTATATTGTAAGTGAATATAGGAAGCGATTTCATATTTGGTTTCCTACAGCTTATTCATCATCATATCTAGTTATCCCTGACTCTAAGTTCAGCATTCAAGGAGAAGGCTTTATCTAACACTGGAATTTATGTACATTTCTTATATAATCTTCAGTATTGAAAGGCTAGGTTAAGATAGAACTCCTCAGGCCACCAACATCTCACTATAAAGACTTAAAAATGGAGTAGGGAAGTGAAATATTATTTCAGAGAAGAAAAAAACCTACAGTAGACCAATGGGAATGTCATAAAATACAAATCTTAGGAGACATTTTATCAAAAATAAATAATCTTTATATCTAGAGATTTACCTTGTTTCTATTGTTTTTCTTTCAGAATGAATTATGGGGACCTTTTTTTATTCTTTAGAACCATTTACAAGAACTTTACTATCATATTACCAATCCCTTCAAAAAAGAGGCTGATTATCCCAAAGCCTTGAAGGAATCAAGAAGTAGAAAATAAAAATGTTTAAGGTTCAGCTCTTTCTATTACCCCAAGGTCTATGGATTCATCTTTGAAAATTTCTGTCAGTGGCATAGATCATACTCTCCAAATTCTTTAGTAAATTGGCTTTTAAACTTTTTATAATATTTCTGTTCCTTCCTTTCTTTCTTCTTCCTTCCTGTTTTATTTTTATCCTCATTTCCTTTTGTTCATAGGGAAAATCCTGTTTTTTCTTTATTTTGTTGCTGCAAAAAAGACATGGCCTCTCTCTGGAAGTGGTTCACGGATAAATTTCAGAAAATCTTATCAACACACACACATATAAATATATAGTATAGTATACACATATATATGTATGTAACAAGTATCTTTTTGTAACCTGGTGTCTTTTATGCATTTAAAAATATGATTCTGAGAAAAGTTCCATAAGCTTTATCTGATTGTTGAAAAAGAGGTTCATGACACAAAATATGAAAAGAACCCTTGCCTATGGTAAATTTATAATATTACTGGCCTAGTACAGTTCATTTTAATTAGACCTCCCATACTTAGGTAGAAAAAATGAACCACATATCTCATAGACAACTGCATAATAATTAGGAGGGTTCATCTGATTCACACTGCTACTTGGAGGTTGAGGTTTTGCATAGAATTCATCTGGTCTATAGAATTCATTTGGTTAGTTTCTGACAACATTTAGTATTATAAATTGTTAGAAAAGAGATCATTTGTCTTCTTCCCCCCTCCCCCAGTCTTTTAGAGATCTTGAAGGATTGATAAAATGACATAAGATATGTCATGTAAGAGATCTTTGGTAACTTTGGAAGAGAAAATTTTTCTGGTGAGAGACAGAAAATGAGCATGACTTTGCTTCCAGACAGAGGCCATGCCCTTTTTTTTAAGTAACAAGAGAGGGAAAAAAAAAAAAAAAAAGGATTCTCCCTATGAACAAAAGGGAAGGAGGATGAAAGGAAGCAAGGAAGGAAGGAAGGAAGGAAGGAAGGAAGGAAGGAAGGAAAGATTCTCCATAAACAAATTGATTATAACTTTATGAAGGCTTAGATGATGGCTAGCATTTTTTTTAGCAATAAAAATCTTTTAACAAAGCTATTTATATTTTTAGACATAATATTATTTTTCACTTAATACATTTCACTATAGTGAAGATTATAACTTTTATTATCATTGGCACACCAAAAAATTCATGTGGCACACTTTATTATAATGTCCTCTTTATTGTATGGTCTGGAACCAAACCTGAGATATCTCTAAGGTATAACTGACAGAGACTGTGCCAAGTCAAGAAGATACAAAATAAATAGATAAAGCTTAAAAACTGTACTTACGAGGGGGGGGGGCGGAGCCAAGATGGCGGAGTGAAAAGGTGACTTTCTGCCTCTCCTCCAATCTTCTCTCAAATCAACAATAAAATAAGCCTCTGAACTGATCTTCAAGTCAACGAACTCAGAAATATTTGGGCATGGCTCTCTGGATAACTTCATATCAGGTTAGTCGGACTCTGACAGAGAGATAAATAGACGACCCCTGTGCAGGCCGGAAGTGAGGGTGGGACTCAGCTCAGCTCATCCTGGCAGAAATTCCAAACTCCAAACTCCAAATTCCAAACACCTGGAGTTTATCTGAGGCACTCGGGACACTCTGCCCTGATTGGGGACAGGTGTTCTGGCAGACTTGCCTTGTTTAAGGAGTAATTCAGACTTAGTCCTAGCCCCCACCAGCCTAGCACCTTAAGTCAACTCGCTGAAGTGCCCCAGGGCAAAACTTCTTCAGCCGCCGGTTTTTTTTCCCTACCTTAAAGAGATATCCACACTGTCTAAAAAAAAAAAAAAAATAATGATGAAGAAGCAAAAGAGAGCTCTCACCATAGACAGCTTTTATCAAGGCAAAGAAACGACCTCAGATCCAGAGGTTTCTTTAGACAAAAATCAAGAAAAAACAGCAAGGACCATCACTGGTCCCCTTTTCAAAAGGCCTTTCTGGAAGATTGCATAAAGAACCTCAAAAGAGAGCTGGAGGATAAATGGGAAAATAAACTGAAATCAGTGCAAGAAGGATACAGTATCTTGCAAGAAGGATATGATGCCCTGCAAAAGAAATATGAAAAAGACACCAATTTATTAAAAAATAAAATTAGTGAAGTGGAAAAAGAGTGCAATGAACAAATTGGCCAGTTACAAAAGGAGCTTAAAAAGGTAACTGAAGAAAACAACACTTTAAAAATAAGAATTGAACAAATGCAAGTGAATGACTCACTAAGACTTGAAGAATCAGTCAAACAAAAACAAAAAAAATGAAAAATTAGAAGAAAATATGAAATATCTCCTAGGAAAAACAACTGACTTAGAAAATAGATCTAGGAGAGACAGTCTAAGGATTATTGGACTTCCTGAAAGCCATGATGAAAAAAAGAATCTAAACACTATCTTCCAGGAAATCCTGAAAGAAAACTGCCCTGAGATTGTAGAATCAAAGGGCAAAATCACCATTGAAAGAATTCACCGATCACCTCCTGAAAGAGACCCCAAAATTAAAACCCCAAGGAATATCGTGGCTAAATTTCAGGACTATAGCACCAAGGAACAGATTCTGCTAGCAGCGAGAAAGAAACAATTCAAATACCAAGGATCAATAATTAGAATCTGTCAGGATCTGTCAGCTTCCACACTGAAGGATCGCAGGGCTTGGAACCAGATATTCCGAAGGGCAAAGGAACTTGGATAACAGCCAAGAATAACCTATCCAGTGAGAATGAGCATTATCCTCCAGGGAAGAAGATGGTCATTCAATGATATAGGTGAATTTCACCTATTTCTAATGAAAAGACCGGCTCTGAACAAAAAATTCGACACCCAAACACAGAACTCAAGAGATGCATAAAAAGGTAAAAAGGAAAGGACTCTTGAGAACTTTATTTTTACTAGGGGGATGCTTAAAGTTTGGGGGTATAATGAACTAGATATTACTTTGATAATATGAAAAAGAGAACTAGAGGGGAAAAGGTTGTCATACTGGGGAAAAGAGGGAAAAAGTGGTAAAATAAGATCTAAAAAAAAAAGGAGGAAAAACAAGGTAAAATCACTTGAAGAGGCAAAGAAAACCTAATATAATTGAGAGAAAGAGGGGAGGGAGATGAGCACTGTATAAATCTTACTCTCATCAGGTTGGGCTCTAAAAGTGTATATCAGACATTTGATTTCACATAGAAACTTGTCTGTTGCTAGAGGGAAGTGGGAGGGAAAGGAGGAAAAGTAAGGGACAAACTAATAGAAGGGAAAATAGAAGAATCAGGGGAAAGGAGTAAAAATGGGGGGAGGGGATCTAAAGGGTAGAGTATTGTTTGGGGGAGAGGGTCATCAAAAGCAAAGTACTGAGGAGGGGGGAAGGGAGAAAGGGGAAAGGAAAGGGGAGTATTGTTTGGGGGAGGGATCATCAAAAGCAAAGTACTGAGATGGAGGGAAGGGAGAAAGGGGAAAGGAAAGGGGAAAACATAACTTGGGTAAATAAGATGGCAGGAAATAAAGAATTAGTTATTCTAACCGTGAATGTGAATGGGATGAACTCTCCCATAAAGCGGAAGCGGATATCAGACTGGATTAAAAACCAGAATCCCACAATATGTTGTCTACAAGAAACACATTTAAAACATAGTGACACATATAGGATGAAGGTAAATGGCTGGAGCAGAAAATATTATGCTTCAGGTGAACAAAAAAAAAGCAGGGGTAGCAATCCTTATCTCAGATCAAGTAAAAGCCAAGATAGATCTAATCAAAAGAGATAAGGAAGGAAACTATATTTTATTAAAGGGTACCATAGATAATGTAGCAATATCTATACTAAATATATATGCACCAAGTGCAATAGCACACAAATTGCTAGGGGAGAAATTAAGAGAGATGCAAGAAGAAAGAGACAGCCAAACGATACTAGTGGGGGATCTCAACCTTGCTCTCTCAGAATTAGATAAATCAAACTACAAAATAAACAAGAAAGAAACTAGGGAGATAAACCAATTGTTAGAAAAGTTAGGTATGATAGTTCTATGGAGAAAGTTGAATGGAGATAGTAGAGAGTTTACTTTTTTCTCAGCAGTCCATGGAACCTATACAAAAATTGAGCATGTATTAGGGCATAAAAACCTTAAAATCAAATGCAGAAAGGCAGAAATAGTAAATGCATCCTTTTCAGATCATGATGCAATAAAAATCACATGCAATATAAGGCCAGAAGAAAATAAACCAAAAGGTAATTGGAAATTAAATAATCTAATCCTGAAGAATGAATGGGTGAAAGAGCAAATCATAGACACACTACTAGAAACAATTCACAACTTTAGCAAAGTGGCAGGATTCAAAATTAATCCACATAAATCATCAGCATTTTTATATATTACCAACAAAGTTCAGCAGCAGGAGATACAAAAAGAAATTTCATTCCAAATAGCAGATGATAGGATAAAATATTTGGGAATCTATCTGCTAAGGAAAAGTCAGAAACTATACGAACTAAATTACAAAACACTTTCCACACAAATAAAATCAGACCTAATCAATTGGAAAAATATTAAGTGCTCATGGGTAGGCAGAGCGAACATAATAAAAATGACAATACTACCCAAACTAATCTACTTATTTTGTGCCATACCAATCAAACTCCCAAGAAATTATTTTACAGATCTAGAAAAAATAGTAGCAAAGTTCATCTGGAAGAACAAAAGGTCAAGGATTTCAAGGGGATTAATGAAAAAAAAAGGCAGATGAAGGTGGCCTTGCTGTACCAGATCTAAAACTATATTATAAAGCAGCGGTCATCAAAACCGTTTGGTACTGGCTAAGAAATAGAGCAGTCGATCAGTGGCACAGGATTGGTTATCAGGACAACCTAGGCATTAACCTTAACAATCTAGTGTTCGATAAACCCAAAGACCACAGCTTTTGGGATAAATACTCTCTATTTGGCAAAAACTGCTGGGAAAATTGGAAACTAGTGTGGAAGAAATTAGGGCTTGACCCATACCTAACACCACATACCAAAATAAGATCATGATCTAGATATAAAGAGGGACTTTGTAAGCAAGTTAGAGAAATGTAATATAGTTTATCTCTCAGACCTGTGGAGATGGAACAAATTTATGTCCAAAGAAGACTTGGAACTCCTAATTGAACACCAGATGTATAATTTTGACTATATTAAGTTAAAAAGTTTCTGTACAAACAAAACAAATGCAGACAAGATTAGGAGGGAAGCATCAAATTGGGAAATTATCTTTACATTTAATGGTTCTGATAAAGGCCTCATTTCTAAACTATATAGAGAATTGTCTCATATATAGAAGAATTCAAGCCACTCTTCAATAGATAAGTGGTCAAGGGATATGAACAGACAATTTTCAGATGATGAAATTAAAACCATCTCTAGTCATATGAAAAGTTGCTCCAAATCACTATTGATCAGAGAAATGCAAATTAAGACAACTCTGAG
>JAJPUD010010154.1:23596-40122 GCA_023553655.1 Myrmecobius fasciatus
CGAACATAATAAAAATGACAATACTACCCAAACTAATCTACTTATTTTGTGCCATACCAATCAAACTCCCAAGAAATTATTTTACAGATCTAGAAAAAATAGTAGCAAAGTTCATCTGGAAGAACAAAAGGTCAAGGATTTCAAGGGGATTAATGAAAAAAAAAGGCAGATGAAGGTGGCCTTGCTGTACCAGATCTAAAACTATATTATAAAGCAGCGGTCATCAAAACCGTTTGGTACTGGCTAAGAAATAGAGCAGTCGATCAGTGGCACAGGATTGGTTATCAGGACAACCTAGGCATTAACCTTAACAATCTAGTGTTCGATAAACCCAAAGACCACAGCTTTTGGGATAAATACTCTCTATTTGGCAAAAACTGCTGGGAAAATTGGAAACTAGTGTGGAAGAAATTAGGGCTTGACCCATACCTAACACCACATACCAAAATAAGATCATGATCTAGATATAAAGAGGGACTTTGTAAGCAAGTTAGAGAAATGTAATATAGTTTATCTCTCAGACCTGTGGAGATGGAACAAATTTATGTCCAAAGAAGACTTGGAACTCCTAATTGAACACCAGATGTATAATTTTGACTATATTAAGTTAAAAAGTTTCTGTACAAACAAAACAAATGCAGACAAGATTAGGAGGGAAGCATCAAATTGGGAAATTATCTTTACATTTAATGGTTCTGATAAAGGCCTCATTTCTAAACTATATAGAGAATTGTCTCATATATAGAAGAATTCAAGCCACTCTTCAATAGATAAGTGGTCAAGGGATATGAACAGACAATTTTCAGATGATGAAATTAAAACCATCTCTAGTCATATGAAAAGTTGCTCCAAATCACTATTGATCAGAGAAATGCAAATTAAGACAACTCTGAGGTACCACTACACACCTGTCAGATTGGCTAAAATGACAGGAAAAGATAACGATGAATGTTGGAGGGGATGTGGGAGGGCTGGGACACTAATACATTGTTGGTGGAACTGTGAACGGATCCAACCATTCTGGAGAGCAATTTGGAGCTATGCTCAAAAAGGTGTCAAACTGTGCATACCCTTTGACCCAGCAGTGTTTCTACTAGGCCTATATCCCAAAGAGATCTTAGAGGAGGGAAAGGGACCCACATGTGCAAGAATGTTTGTGGCAGCCCTTTTTGTAGTGTCTAGAAACTGGAAACTGAAGGGATGCCCATCAATTGGAGAGTGGCTGAATAAATTATGGTATATGAATGTTATGGAATATTTTTGCTTTGTAAGAAACGACCAGCAGGACGATTTCAGAGAGGCCTGGAGGGACTTGCATGAACTGATGCTGAGTGAAACGAGAAGAACCAGGAGATCATCATGCACAGCAACAACAGTATTACATGATGATCAATTCTGATGGACATGGCTCTCTGCAATAAAGAATTGTCTCAAACCAGTTCCAATTGTTCACTGAAGAAAACCATATACACCCAGAAAGAGGGACATGAAATATGGACCACAACATAACATTTTCATGATCTCTATTGACATTTGCTTGCATTGTGTTGCCTTTCTCTGATTCTTTTTTTTTTCTTTTAGATAGGATTTTTCTTGCATAACTTCTCAAGCATTTCAACATTATTAACATGTAGTGGACTTCCTGCCATCTAGGGGAGGGGAGGGGACTGGGGGTAAAAATTGTATTGGAAAGCTTTGTAAAGATCAACGTTGGGGAACTACCCATACATATGTTATACAAATAAAAGCTTAAAAAAATTAAAAAAGTCAAGATTTACATACTCTAAAAAAAAGAAATGTGTATTAAAAAAACTAATGTACATGTATAACCAGAAAAAAAATTTTTAAGTAAATAAAGTAAAATCTGTATTTTCCCCAATTCCCCAATTAAGTAAATAAAGTAAAATCTGTATTTTCAAAAAAAAATACTGTACTTACTCTCAAAGAATTTGAAATCAGATGAGGGAAACAATATGCAAACATCTATGTACAAATAAGCCATATAAATTACAGATAATAAAAACAGGGAAGGGATTAGCTTTGAAGGAGATTGGAAGAAGCTTCTTGAATAAGGTAAATTTTTTAATTGAGACTTGAAGTAGGCCAGAAAATTTAATTGGTGTGAGAGAAATGGGAGAATAATACATTTACAGAAGCATATAGTGCTGTGCAGGGCAATGGAAAGGGCAATAGTTCAAGACACAAAACAGTCAGTTGCATTGCCATTTGCCAGCTAGGTGACCCTGACCAAACCATTCATTTTCTTCAAGTCTCAGTTTCTTCCTCTGTTAAAAAAAATAGTGATCAACCTACATCAGTGTATATGATCAGTGTTCTGTTATCTGTATAAAATATAAACCAAATTATCATGAATAATGGAAAAGAAAGATCAATCTTTGGTGAAGAGCCTGTCCATCAAATCTGCACTGAGAGTAATGAAATTAAGTACTGAGAATCAGAACCTTATTGTAACTAGCACAGATAGAAAATGGATGCTTTAACATCCCATGGGCTACTTTAAATTTAACCTTTACAGTTTAAGGGGCTTATGTTAAGGAGCAAAATCTATGCATATGTGTAATACATCAAATTTTCTGTAAGATGAAAACCAGATAGACTTTGCTGCACTTACCATTTCTTTGAACCAGAATGATTTCAGGCTTGAGTATTTTTTTTTCTTCTTCAAAAATAAATTTTGAAACAAAAATAATATCTTAGTAACATAAATAAAAAGCAAGTTTCTGGTGACTTTATTAATTTTTTTTGTTTTTGTGGTGCTAATTAATATTATATTATATTTCAATAGAATATTCAGTGGGACATTTATGTAAAACTATGTAATACAATCATCATATAATTATGTAGTCTTAAATATTATTTTATAGAAGTTTAAAAATAAGATACTTTCATCACTATCACCACGGAGAAAAATAATAAAGGTTGTGGGCCTGCTTCAATGCAGGCATCTTTGCAATTCTGAGGCTTAACCTCTTTTTGTCATGTAATGTGGAAAATTTCAGTCAGCTTTTTTTTTATGAGCAATGGCACCTTTGTGAATATCATTTGATGTAGAATCAGCACCTAGTGCTTTACCACATCTAAGTAGCCTAATGATATTCAAAACCACTTCTTCACCTGGAACTTCAACTAGAAAAGTGATTGATTTCAACTTGAGGTAAACAGTCAATAGCTTCATGCTATCTTCTTAGAGATGGATGAACTATCCCCCTGGCTCATCAATGGATTTTCTCATTTTTTCATTAGCAGTTTCTGAATATTTCCATTTTTATCAAACCAGTCTTGTTATTTGTGATGTTCTGACCCAGCTTAGCAAACTCTGTTGGTCTGACCATATTGTTTGAATGCCAAATGTGTGCTTGCCAAAAAGAATATTTTATGAAGAATTCACACAGGACACGCACTCACAAGGTGGTCAGAAAAAGTAATATTAGGACACTATCAAGGTCTCTCTTAAAACTTTATAATTAATTGTATGACATGGAAGACACTGGCATAGGACCACCCAACATGGCATAACCTCTTCAGAGAAGGTGCTGTTTTCTCTGAGCAAAGCAAATTGAATTAATCCAGAAGAAACATGAGATGCACAAGGTTAGAGAAGTCATCCCAAATGTTGACAGGGACTATTTGTGTGGCAGAGCCTTCTGAGCTCATATTGATCTGATAAAGTATAACTTTATAAAACAATGTAGATAATAAATTCAGAGAAATTAGAGAAGACCTGTATGAACTGATACAATGTGATATATTCAAAATTGGAAGAACAATATACTCAGTAACTACAATAATGTTTAAAAGGAAAAACTAAAAAGCAGGCAAACTCTGGTTAGTTATAATGACTTATTTCAATCTCAAAGAACCAATGATGGAATAATCCTTCCTCCAAGTAGCAAGGTGTGGGAATACAGATATACTATATTTGATAGTATATAATGTCAGACTCATTCACCAAGATTGCTGGTTTCATTTAAACATTTTTAAAACTGTTTTTAAATAAATAAACCTACAGATGTATATACACACACAATTAAATGGGGAAAGAGGCACAAGATTAAATAACAATATAAAAATAAAAGACAGCAGTATAATATTCCTTCCCAAAAAGCTTAACATCACTTTTTTCTGATCTGTCAAAATGTTCATTTTTTTCTCAATAATATTCTATTTTTCCAAATACATGAAAAGATAGTTCTCAGCAAACTTTTTTTGTTTGCAAAATCTTGGAAGGAACAACCTTCTAAATTGTTCTCTGTCTCTTCCTGTCTCCTTCTCCCCAAAACAGCAAGCAATCCAATATAAATTAAATATGATAAAATATTTATTTTTGTAGCATAATGAACAGTAAATTTAGAGCAAAGTTGATTTTTATTACTTCCCAAAATGTAACAAAATATCCTTAGATAAACAAAGATAATTGAAGAATACACTGGTTCTCCATTAATTCCATTTAAAATTCCTTCTGTTATGGAATTTAATCATCTTTAAAAGGAACATTATAGTGCATGAAAGCAAAATTTCTAAAGAAGTAATAAGACGCAGATATCATTTCTGTTTTAATTGTGAAAACATTAAGTACACATACTTTATATCCATCCATCCATCTATCCATCTATCAAAGCAAAAATTTTATTAAACCAGTCTTATTTGTGATGTTCTGAACCAGATGAGCAAACTCTGTTGGTCTGACCATATTGTTTCTATCAAAGCAAAATAAATTTGGTAATTTTCGAATAATGTTTCAATTTCTTAGGAGTCCCCAAATTCTTTGATCTTCAAAAATACTTGCCAAATTAGTTACACCTTCCAATATAAGCATAGTAATAAATCAGCACTTTTATAACCTTGATTCATTCATGGCTCTGCATTGGTGCCAGGAATAATTGAAAGCAGTAAAAATGAGATAACTAAAGGCATTATTGGAACATTAATTTTAAAATAAGTATGTCACACATCAGGAGGGCAAATCAAGAGGCATGATCGTATTGATATTTAGAAATATATTAGCTGTGATAATGATCTTAATTACTTCCTAAATGTCACTTATTCATCATGTTCATGTTATATTAACAAAATGACTATTTATTATCTTCTAATGGATCATTGGATTTTGATCTGAAATGAACCTTAATGATCTTTAGTCTAGACTCCTAATTTTGCAGATAAAGAAACTGACTTCCAAAGAGGAAGTGACTTTCTTGAGATCACAGATTGAGAGAAGTAGAATTATGATTATAGGTCTTCTTACTTTTACTCTTGAAAAATTGCCATGGTTACAAAGAAAACTGTCCTTTTAAAAAATGGAAGTTATATTGTATCTGTGAAATTAAATTAACACATTTTAAGAGGTTAAAGGAAAATATTGGGCCACATTAATTCATGTTTATTTTTAAAAAGGTGAAAGCCATCTGACAGAATTTTAAAGACAATTAGATCTTTACAAAAGAGGCAACTGTAAATAAAAAAATCATTTTACCTATAGTAGATAAATGAGCTGATTATTTACAGTTTAAGACTTTAATGGTGAAATTCACTGGTTAGGAGGGAGCAACTATGTTTCCTGGCAATTTTCAATTTGTAGCATTTATTTTGTCAGTTAAATTAACAATAATTATGACTATACAGTAAGAATCCTGTTTACACACACACACACACACACACACACACACACACACACATACTTCACCATAGTCTCAACATCAAAACCAAAGGGGACATGGAATATAAATATAACCACCCTTAATCCAAACTTTAAATTAGAATATATTTTACAACTTTCATGCTCCACAAGTGCTGATTTATTTTTTTATTTGAAAATTTCCAAAGAGCAGGAACTTGCTGCTTTTCAAGGAAATCATTTCAGTATATGTATTATTGTTATATAGTTTTTAGACAATTGTGTAGACCAAACTAAATTTATTTTGTAAAACTGGCTTCATTCTGAGATTTATGGTTCATTTTTCTGTAAATTCCACCCACTTGCTAATCATAGGAATTGAGTGATATCCTATTTCATATCTAGGAAAGTCTTCCTGCTGATTCTCCACTCATAACTTCTAAAATTCATACATTCCCTTCCCAACTCAGAAAGTTTCTAATCTTTCCCTTAATTAAAAATCAGATAGCATAATCTTATATTCTAATAACTGTTTTCCTCTAGTCCATTGAAGACTACCTTTCCCTTGTATTAGGGGTTCAGAGCCTTTCTGAAAGTTCTTAGTCATAATATGTTGTGCAATTGTGTGCTTTGCCAATAAATTGATGTACTTAGAACATCAAAGCTTTGTCTCCTTGATTATTTCAAGCTAAATCCATCACATTCTTTTCTTTAAATTGATATGAAATTTGTCTCTGTGTCGGTTTTCACTATTGCTCCTAATTCTTCCCTGTGGGGGCAAACAGAACAAACTAAGTCTTCTACTACAAGTAACATCTCAAATTCATTTCCTTTCTTCCCCCTATGTCTTCTTTTCTGCAAACTCGGTATTCCTATTTTCTCAATTTCTATGAAGTAAATTCCATAGTCTCATCACCATTGTTTCTCATTCATTTTAAACACTTTACTTCTATCAGTCAAGTAGAAGATCATATTAGATTTTAATTGCCATGTAATACTATTGAATCATAGTGAGGTTGAGGTAAACTGAAATCCTTGGATTTTTTTAAATAAATGAATGTATTTTCCCCCACCCCATCTTATGCATAGGCAGTTGATTTTTTGAAACCATATCAAATCCTTTCCATTTTTAAGTGAATTTGTCATACTTCCCAAACTCCAATAAATGCACTAATGATATTTTCTATGCCATAATATTATTTTTAAGCACATATAGACTATGGATTTACTCTCCAATGTCCATTCATACCATGTCAGGTTCTTAGAAGGAAGGTTGTTTTTCTTTTCCCCTTAAGTTTCTAAGGAGTAGTCTTGAAATGTTGAGATTAGTTTTCTTTTACTGTACATCATGAACCTTCACCATGGTTTCCCTCATTGACTGTCAATTGAAGTTAATTATCTAGTTTTAATTCAATCTTAAAAAGGATTATTTACTAAGTTTAATCTGATAATAACCTTTAGTAAGTTACTACTGTGTGGCAGACACTGAGCTAAACCTTGGGAATACAAAGAAAAGAAAGAAATAATACCTGCTCTTGGTTTAGAAAGAAAATATGGTACCCCCCAGCAGAAAATAAATAATCTATGACACATTATCCTACTAGTAAATACAGAGTATAAATAAGTAGGCCTCCAGCTTAAAGAGTACGCATGATTTTGTAAGTAGAGAGAAATTTATGTTTATGGGATTTTGTGGAGATAGAATCAAAACGACTTGACAACTGATTATATATTTGGGGAAAGAAAAATGCACAGTTAAGAATTATCTTTATGTTCATAACCTGAAGGAACTGAAGTAAAGTGGTGCCTTTAACAGAAATTGGAAAGTTCACAAGTGGAATGGAGAGTAAATAAAATGAATTTTATTTTGGCCACATTTTGTATGACATCTGTAAGATTCCTAATTCAAAATTTTCAATAGTAAGTTGGTTATAAGGAGGGAGAAATGGGGTTGATTTTGTGGATCTTTAATTTATATACATGCAGACAATAACTGAAAACATTGGAGCTTATGAAATAACCTAGATAGATTGTATGCAGTGAGAGAATTGAGTGTCCAACATAGAATCTTGAAGTACATCAATCACATGAACCCTCTAGGTTTCAGAATTGATGGTAATACTAGGTACACAAAGAACATTTTTTTCCCCCACATGACATTGAAAACTTTAGTTTCCTCTCTTTCCTAGGGAAAATGTGACTCAGTAAGTCTGAAAATTAAGGTGAATTCTTCTTTAGAAATGACACATCTTTTTCTGATTTCAAGGAATTGCATCTATTAGTTCTCCCTCTACTAACTTAGAAAATCTTAATCTTTCCTCTAGATCGAAATCAAGTTACCTTATACTGTATGCTTATCTTTTTTATTCATAAACCAGCAATTATTATTTCTAAGTTAAAGAACAAGTTTTTAGGGAGTGAGGGCGCATTCAAAACAGTAAAAGAGAGAGAGAGGTGAGGAAAGAGACAAGGTTCATCCATGTCTGCTGTGACAAGGGTTGATCCCAATTTCTGGATCTTGGTCCAGGGCACACAGTGGAGCAAAAATAAGATGGAGTTCCACAGGTTACAGATTCAGGAAGACAACAGGGGTGGCCAAAGTTACACATTCAACCAAAGGTGGGGCTGCAGCTCTCCTTGCACCTGTAGCATCACCTTGGATGGAACTGAAGTAAAGTTTGCTATGTTCATCTCACCCATTTCAACTCTTATAAAACATTCATAGACTTAAAATCTTTGTGCTAAAGATTTCTCATTGCCTCTCTTTACTTCTTATACTTTGCTTCTAATTTCATTGAATATACATCCAACTTGTAGGCTACCTGCTCAAGACCTGCTACCTGCTATTCAATTAAAGTGATTTGATCCAGGTCTTGTCAGGTGCCAGTCAACTCATCAGTCAGGTATCTGGCAATCTTAAAGAACATACCCTGGTACAGCCCCATGATATCTGCCTTGAGGGCTCTGTAGCCTCCTTGACTTTCTCTACCACTGCATCTTCTGGGCTGGGGAAGAGAGAAAGGAGAGAGGATAGGGATAGGAGAGGAGAAGGAAAAGGGGGAAAGGAAGGGGAAGGAGAAGGGAAAGGAGCAGGGAAAAGAGGGAAGCTTGTATCCTTATCTTGGATAAGTGTTTTCTTTTAATTAATTAGAATTATTTGATTGCTTTAAATATATAGACCTGTCTCCCACTGTATTTGGGAAGTCATTCTGGGTTTTGTGGGCAGTTGTCATGCATGGCTTCAAAAATTGATAAACTTATATAATTATGCCTTTGTTTCCTAAGCCAATTCTTTCACCTACCACACAAGGTCCTTCTACCACTTCATGTCCTCCTTCATAGATCTGAAAGACCCAGTCACATGAGAGAAACTTCTTTTTTGCATAAACATTCTTGCTCAGAGTAACAGTGATAACCACATTGTTCTAAAAGGGAATAAAACAAGCAAACTTTACCTAAATCTTAAGTGAATAAATTTACATTCAAAAACTGGTTTGGGCAGATTTGCTCACACAAAGATTAATTCATGAAACATCAACTTTGAAATAGGGCTCAACCCTTGGCCCTCTTTTGTTGAACTCTTTTATCAGGAAGTGAGGAATAGACCTAGTTGTTGTTGATGAGATGAACTTAGGAAAGAGAATTAACATGTTGTATGATAGAATTCAGAAAAAAAAAAGATTCAGGGTTTTAAAAAGATTGCAGTTTAATTATATGAAACCACAGTCAAAAAGCTATTGCTATCTAAGATTACATTAACAAAGGCATGGTGTTTGGGATTATAGAAGTGATATTTATATAAATTTTTGCTCTGATCAAAAGATATATAAAATTTTATTTTTCAGTTCAGGATGTTGAGTTCAGGAAAAGATCTAAAAAGACAGAAAATATTCTGAAATGGGAAACCAGTCACAGAGGTTCCAAAATCATGTCATGAGAGTCAGTAACTGAGAATGTTGCTGTATAGATACAAGAGGAATAAGGATGACAATTGTATTTAAGTCTTTTAAAAACTCAAATAGTGAAGGAAAATACGCTTGTTTTGTTTGACCCTGGAGTCCAAAATTTAGGAAAATGGCTAAAATTGTTAAAGTGGCCAAATTAGAATATTGGAAGAAGGTAAATAGGCTAATAAAACTTCTCCACAATAAAAGCTAGTGGAAAGGAAAACCTAGAAGAATAATTGTTTTCCTCTTCTTGGTAGTCTTTAAAAAGAGGCTTGATAAACATTTCATATACAGTACTGTGACTATAGCTGTCATATACTGAGTAGACTAGATGAACATTGAGATACTGTCCAATTCTCAGGTTTGTGACTCTGCATACTGGTCTTACTTGGAGGCTAGTGGATTTCTACTCATTGAGAGTCCCTCTAAAAATAAAGAGACAAGCAAGCAAATGATAAAAACCTTTTGTTCTGTATTTTTATTTAAGTATATACTGGAGTAAAAGAGCTCTGATCAAAACTATAGAGTTTTGAGGTTTTAAAAAATTGGGCATAGTAAAAAATGTGATGATCAAGTGGGAGTAATTATTGGAAATACTGAAGGGGACAAACCCAGGCACTACCTGAACACAATTACAAAACACGGTATATGTATGTATGTAATTTGGTGATGATCCTTTCTGAATTAATATAAGCAGGCCAATAGATGGTAGATGCACAATTCATCAATAGGCACATACCTGAAACCTTTGCAATTTGGTGAAAGTCTCATAGTCTGAGGATCTTTATGCAATAATGAGGCACAGGAGTTGAGTTTTTCATAATATATAAATAAGTATCTAGTTTAAGTCCCTTTTAGTCTTAGCCCTTTTTTAAACCTTAAGTGGCATCATGTACATTTGGAAAAGTCAAGAATTCCTTGAACAGTTAAAAGAGACATTAAACTTGCTGTCTGGGCAAAGAACTCCTCCTTACTTTATTTTCTTGCACACTCATTTGCAGTGATTTAAAAACTGTTTTAAAAAGCCACTATGGAAACTGAACACTAAAGTCATTTATAGGTTGGTGGAGAAATCACCAATGTCTAGGCTAGCCTGTATTGCAGTGATATAAGTCTAGGAACCATATTGGTGAGTTGTTTTTGTGTTATTTTAAAATAAACTTTTAATGCTATTTTCTGTTTCCTATACACTAGTATCTCATCTATTCCTCTTCTTCCTGGTCCCAGAGAATCATCTCAAATGGCAAATAGTAAAAAGTTTGAAAATGTGCTTATGTACTTGTAACTTGTGAACGTGTGTAAAACTTGTGAAACTTCCACTTCCACAAAGGTATGGGTTAGGTATGTCTTTTCTTATCTCTTCATTCTAGTCTAAATTTATTTTTTATACTTTTGTTATCTTTCTTTTTGATTTTTAGGTATATCTTTATTCCTTGCATAAACATTGTTATAGTTAAAGTGAACTCCCCACTGGATCTGTTGAAATAAATTTTTCCATGCTTCTCTGCATTTATTATATATCACATTTTCACATCACAATAATGTAAATATTTGTGTACTACAAATTGTTTAGCTATTCCCCAATTAATGTCCACCTACTTTGTTTCTAATTTTTAGCTATCATGAAAATACTACTATAAATATTTTGGAGTACATAGGAATTTTCTCCTTGTCAATGGCTTTCTTGGGATTTAAGCTTGGTAGTGGATTTTCAAAGAATATGCATATTTAGTGACTTTTTTTTTTTTCACTAACTTTAAATTGCTTGCGCCATTCAACTTAACCAACGATGTATGTGTGCTTATCCATCTAACTACTTCCACATTGAATATTGTAATATTTTTGTCATCTTTACCAATTAGAAAAGTAAGGATTAAGTCTCTGAGTGGTTTTGATTTGTATTTCTCTTATTATTAGTAATTTAGAAAAAAAAGTATGTGACTTTGAGTGCTTTGAAGTTTTTCTTTTGAGAACTGCTTTTTAAAAAAATACCTTTTGACTTTATCAGTTGGGGAATGGTTATTAGTGATATTTTTAATTGTTATTAATCATATATATTAATTGTTATACATATATGTGTGTGTGTGTGTAAATATATATAACAATTATACGTGTGTTTTAACTTTAGCAGAGAAATTTGATGCAAAGATTTTCCTCTCATTCGATCACTTCTCTCCTTATCCTAGATGAATTAATATTGTCTACATAGAAGCTTTTGAATTCTAAGCTGTCTCGTTTGCTGCAAACACAGTGTTAAATTTCTTTAATTAATTTAATATTTTTTTGATAATGTCCCTGATTTGGAGAGGCAGAATCATGATGATGGAGTAAAAGTAGGAATTCACTCAATTTCTTTCCCAAACCACTTTAAATTCCTTTAAATGATGACTCTAAACAAATTTTTAGAGTGTCAGAATACCTCAAAAAATGGAGTAGAACATTTTTTCAGCAGAAGGCAATTTAAAGGTTAGCAGAAAAGGTCTGTGATACAAGGGTGGAATTCCAGTGTGTAATCCTGGTGCAGGGCATCCCAGCCCTATCTCAGCCTCAACCCTGGACTAAGATCTTGCCCCAGCCAGATTTCTGAATCAGCAGCAGTATTAGTGCCTTTCAGCTCAGAGACAACAAAGAGGACCTAGAAGATCAGCAGCAAAGTTCTGTGGAACCAGTTGGCAGCTTAACCCATAATCCCAGTGCAAACTGCACCAATGCATTCCCCAGCCCTCACCACAGAATCAGTAAAGAAAAAGAAAAGATCTTAGCACACTAGATCTTACAGCTACAGTGGGGAAAGGGCACTTCTAATAGTGCCAGGGCAGAAAACAGTGCTTTTGGATAGGTCCCTAAGAGGATCTCTAAAAAAAAAAAAAAAAAAACAAACTGTCCAAAACTCCTGAAGTTTGGACAGTGCACCCTCCATCCTGGAAACAGAGCCCTACTTTAACAACGAGTTAAAAACTGGGCAATAGGCTAGAAAAAACAACAGACACCAGAAAAAAAAAAGCTTCTCACCATTGAAAGTTTTTATGGTGATAAGATCAAAACACACACTCAGAAGATGATAACAGTTAAAGTTCCTGCATCCAAAGCCTCCAAGAAAAATAAGAATTGGGCTCAAGCAATGGAAGAGCTCATAAAGGATTTTGGAAACCAAGTAACAGAGATAGAGGAGATATTAGGAAAAGAATTGAGTGGTGCAAAAGAAAACATAAAAAAACTAAAAATTAAAATTGGCCGGTTGGAAAAGGAGGTGCAATTATAGCTCACTGAGGAAAATAATTCCTTAAAAATATAGAACTGAGCAAATGGAAACTAATGATTTTATGAGAAATCAAGATACAATAAAGCAAAGCAAAAAAAAATGAAAAAAATAGAAAAAAAAGACATATCTCATTGGAAAAACAACTGATCTGGAAAATAGAACCATGAGAGATAATTTAAAAGTTGTTGGTTTACCTGAAAGTCATGATCATAAAAAGAGCCTGGGCATCATCATTCAAGAAATTACTAAGGGAAACTTTCCTGATATTCTAGAACCATAGGATAAAATACAAATTGAAAGAATTCACTCATCACCTCCCGATGAAAGTTTCCAGGAATATTATAGGCAAATTCTAGAATTCCCAGGTTAATGAGAAAATATTGCAAGCATCCAAAAAGAAACAGTTCAACTACAGTGAAGTAACAGCCAAGATAATAAAAAAGTTAGCGGCTTCTACATTAAAGAAAAGGAGGGCTTGGAATATGATACTCTGGAGAATAATGGAGCTAGGATTACAATTAAGTATCGCTTACCGAATAAAATTGAATATATTCTTTCAGATGAAAGGGTGGTCATTCAATGAAATAAAGGATTTTCAAACATTTGGAATAAAAATACCAGAGCTGAATAGACAATTTGATTTTCAAATATAGGACTCTGGAGAAGCATAAGGAGATAATCAGGAAAGTGATATAATAAAGGACTTAATAAGGCTTGTCTATTTACATTCCTATGTGAGAGGATGATACTTGTAACTTATTAGAATATTCTCATTATTATGGCAGTTAGAAGGAGTATATATAGAGAGAGGACATCACAGTGAGTTGTATATGAAGGGATAATATATATTTTTTTTTAAATGATGAAATTAAGGGTTGAGAGAGGAATGTACTGGGAGAAAGGGAAAGGGAGAAATGGAATAGTGAAAATTATCTGCCATAAAAAAAGAGGCAAGAAAAAGATTTTATTGTGGAGGGGAAAAGGGGGAGAAGAGGGTAAGAGTAAATCTTACTTCATCAGAATTGGCTTAAAGATGAAATAACATGCATAGTCAATAGGGGTGTAAAAATCAATCTTACCCAGCAGGGAAATAGGAAGAGAAGAATAGGATATGGGAAGCAGAGGAAGTGTGATAAAAATGAAGCCATATTGGGGAAAGGAATGGTCAGTTCCAAAACACTTTTGAGGAGGGACTTGATGAGAGTAGAGAGAGAATAAATGGAGGGAAATCCAGTTAGCAATACTAATTGTTAAAAAGAATTTTGAAGCAAGTTTCTTTGATAAAATGTCATTTCTCAAATATAGCTGAACTAAGTCAAATTTATAAATAAATGAATAAATAAATAAAAGCCATGCCCCAGTTGATAAATGATCAAAAGATCTGTGCCCAAAGGGTTACATATTCTGTGTATCCTTTGACCTAACAATATCACTAATTGCCATGAATACTAAAATAGATTTGAAAAAAAAAGCAATATGACTTATATGTTCAAAAAATAATCATAGCAACTCTCTTTTCAGGGCAAACAAGAAATTAGAAATTGAGGGAATGCTCATCAATTGGGGAATGGGTCAATATACTCTAGTGTGTGTTTATGATGAAATATTATTGCTCTCTGGGAAATAATGAGCAGGATGCTTTCAGGGAAAAAAACAAAAACAAAAACAAAAAAAAAACCTGGAAACTTCTCCATGAGCTCAAGCAAAGTGAAATTTACTGTATACAAAGTAATAGCAGTGTTCTGGAATGACCAGTTGTGAATGATTTTGCTTTTCTCAGTAGTACAATCATCCAAGACTTTTTGCTGAAAGACCTACAATGGAAAATCCTATCCATATGCAGAGAAGGAACAGGCTATAGCAGAATACATATTGAAGATCTCTCTCTTTCTCTCTCTCTTTCTCTCTCTTTCTCTATCTCTCTGTTTCTTTCTATTTGTCTCTCAACTTATTTTTTTCTTTTTTCTTTTTTTTCCCCTTTTTTTTTTTTTGATGAGGCCATTGGAGTTAAGTGACTTGCCTAGGGTCACACAGCTAGGACGTGTTAAGCGAACTCAGGTCCTTTTGACTTCAGGGCTGGTGCTCTATCCACTTAATTTTTCTTGAGGGTTTTTATTGTCATTAGGGTGGAAGATCTATGTTTTTTTTTCCCCCACAACTTGACTTTCATGAAAATGTTTTACATAACTTCACAAGTGGTTTCTTATTTGTGAGTGGTGATAAGGGAGAGGACCTAGAATTCAAAAAATTTAAAAACAATGGTAAAAGAAAAAAATTTGTTTTGAATATAATTGGGAAAAGTATTAAATAAATAAAATTTAAATAATTTTTTAAAAAGCATCCCTGATTCTTCTGGATCAATTTCCTTCACTTTAATCCCTCTTTCTCATTTGATTTGTTCTCTCTTTCAGCTAGTAGTGTTTTTTAATTTTTAAATTTCATTTTTTGTTCCCCTTACTAGAACAGATTTCTCCATTCTCCTCATTATCCATCTCCTTTGTTTACTCTAGATATTTCTTTTCTGGTTCATGACTCCTCTAAATATCTGGTCTCTATTTTTGTTCTATATTCTCTATGCTATTGGAGTTTTCAAGGTATTCATTCAAGGGTCCTTTACACTACATGCTTTTTGCCACTGCTTTGAAGGGGTTGCTCCATGACTCCCTTTTCCATTGATCCAATTTCCAGAATAATTTCAATTATTATTGTTGTTAAAAAAAGAATAATAATAGCTAACATTAATATAGCTTTTAAGTGATTTGCTATGCTCTTTAAAATCATTATCTCATTTGATCCTTGAAATTACACTGGGAGGTAAAGACTCTTATTATATTCCTGTTTTATAGATAAGGTTTGTGAGACAGAGTTTAAGTGACTTACCCAGAGTCAAACATCTAGGAAGTGTCTGAAGGCATATTTGAACTAATCCTGAATCTAAGTCTGGCATGCTATCCATTCAATCCTCTGTGCCACCAAACACTGCCCTGTGGTAGGAACCTTCCACATCATATCCTTGATTATGAAGTCCAGCATTACTCTACATCCTCACTTGTTAATTTGTTCTTCCCTACATTTGACTGGAAAACTTCTCCCTGTGTTCAAGCTTTTCCCTTTCTCCAAGTACCAATTTCTCTCAAAGGTTTCAATTCCTTCCCCACCTACAACTCACCTCACATACCCTAGAACATGTAAGAAATTAAATGGGAATTTGAGGGAATTTTACAGAAGCCATGGATGACACTTGAAGACCAGCAGAGGACACTGAAAAAAGTTTGAAATGCATAAATATATGTATAGCAGTGTATAATATCAACTCAATTTTTTTCAATAAGGTATTGTAACACTTCATCAAAAACAAATCAAACTTCTAGTATAAAAGGAGTGCCAAAAATAATTTATTTGGATTTTCCAGATCAAAGGGTCAATGAGCCCTTAATCCCTATGATATGGAAGGGTTAACTATAGATTATTTTCAAGTACCAAATCTCCCAAGCTCACCTATTATAAAAATCTCATTTCACTTCCCCACCCATTTCTTTTCACTAATAGGAACATTCTTTTTTTTTTTTTTTTTATTTTTTTTTCTTTAATAAAGCTTTTTATTTGCAAAACATATGAGTGACCTTTCAACATTGACCTTTGCAAAAAAACTTTTTTTTTCCCAAGCTTTTCCTTTCCCTCC
>JAJPUD010010154.1:45122-65588 GCA_023553655.1 Myrmecobius fasciatus
TTTTTTTTGTTCACCTGAAGCATAATAGATTCTGCTCCAGCCTTTTACCTTCACCCTGTATGTATCTCTATGTTTTAGATGTGTTTCTTGTATACAACATATTGTTGGATTCTGGTTTTTAATCCACTCTGCTATCTGCTTCTGCTTTAAGGGAGAGTTCATTCCATTCACATTCACAGTTAAAATAACTAATTCTGTATTTCCTGTCATCTTATTTACCCTAGCTTATGCTTTTCTTTTTCTTATCCCCTTTCCCTCCTCCCTACTATTTTGCTTTTGAAAACCACTTCCCTCAAACAATCCTTCCCCTTTAGAGCCCCACCCACCCCCTTTTTCCCCCCTTTCCCTCCAGTTTCCTTATAAGTACGTCTATTATTCCCTCTGAGCCAAATCTGATGAGATGGAGATTAACCCAATTCTCATTCCCCTCCCTTTTCTCCCCTCAATCATTATAGGTTTTCTTTGCCTCTACATGTGATGTAATTTCCCTTATTTTACCTCCTTTTCCTCTTCTTCCAGTGTTATCCCTTTTCTACCTCTAATTTCTTTTTCAGTTTATCATATCATAAGATTCATAAAATCACAATAAACATATCATAATAATCATAAAATCACAGTAATCATATGATAATACTCATAAAATCACAGTAATCATATCATAATCATAATGTAATAATCAATTCATAAAATCAACCCTCATTCTATAAGTATCTATAACATAAATATAGTTCTCAAGAGTTATTTTTTCTTGTTACCTTTTTATGTTTCTCTTGTGTTCTGTGTTTGTAGATCAAATTTTTTGTTCAGTTCTGGTCTTTTCAGTAGAAATAGGTGAAATTCTCCTATATCATTGAAAGACCATCTTCTTCCCTGGAAGATAATGCTCATTCTAGCTGGGTAACTTATTCTTGGCTGTAATCCAAGTTCCTTTGCCCTTCGGAATATCTGGTTCCAGGCCCTTCGATCCTTCAAAGTAGAAGCTGCTAGGTCCTGTGTGATCCTAATTGGAGCTCCCCGATATTTAAATTGTTTCTTTCTGGCTTCTTGTAATATCTTTTCCTTGGTATGATAGTTCTGGAATTTAGCCACAATATTTCTGGGGGACTTAATTTTTGGGTTTCTTTCAGGAGGTGATCGGTGGATTGTTTCAAGGAGTATTTTGCCTTCTGGGTGTAAAATATCAGGGCAGTTTTCTTTTATGATTTCCTGGAAGATAGTGTCCAGGTTCTTTTTTTCATCATGGCTTTCAGGAAGCCCTATGATCCTTAGATTGTCTCTCCTAGATCTATTTTCCAGGTCAGTTGTTTTTCCTAGGAGATATTTCATGTTTTTCTCTATCTTTTCATTTTTTTGTTTTTGTTCAACTGATTCTTGAAGTCTTGATGAGTCATTAATTTCCAATTGTTCGATTCTAATTTTTAATGTCTTATTTTCTTCAGTTACTGTTTTTAGCTCCTTTTGCAATTGACCAATTACATTTTTTTGTTCACTGCATTCTTTTTCCATTTTTTCTATTTTATTTTGCAGTGATCTTATTTCGTTTCCCCATGTTTCTTCTAACTCTCTTTTAAGATTTTTTATGCAATCTTCAAAGAAAGCCTTGTGACATGGAGACCAATTTATGTCTCTCTTTGGGGCTTTTTCTGGAGTTGCTTTACCTTTAGGGGCCTCAGGATTTGAGGTCTGTTCTTCCCTCTCTCCATAAAAGTTGTCTATGGTGAGAGCTCTTTTTGGTTTTTTATTCATTTTTTTTAAAGGTGTGAGGTCTGTTTAGGGCAAAGGTGGGACAGCTGCTTTAATTTGCCTTGGGGCAGTTCTGCTGATTGAGTTATTTCAGGAACTGGGCAGTTCTGCTGATTGAATTATGTCAGGGCTGGGCAGCTCCGCTGATTGAATTATTTCTGGTGCTTATCAGACCTGTTTTGAGGTTCTTCCAGAGTATCTTCTTCTAGAATCGTGTTGTTCTCCGGATATTGTGGATTTTTTTGCTTCAGAATCAGTCTAGAGGCTTCATATTTTGTTGGTTTGAGGGGAGGTTAGAGGAGGTTACAGAGAATCCTGTCTGATCTCCGCCACCATGGCTCCACCCCCGGAAGGAAGTGGCCTAATAGGAACATTCTTCAGTAGAACTCCCTCACCTAAATCCAACTCACTTATTTGTCATGGTCCTCTTCAAGAAAAAAGGACAAATAAGAACAACTACCTTTGAAGTAAGGGCTCATTCCTTCTCACTTTTATTTTTATTTTTTTTCAGTCTTAACTCTTTCATCCTTATTCATTTGCCTTTAGATTCTTATTTTTCCAAGACTACAGAAGTCACCGTCCCCTCACTGCTAGCTTTTTATTCGACCTCTGCAAATCACTCACTGCCTCCCTACTTTCCTACCCCTGTATTTTTCTTGCCTTTCCATTTTATGACATAAACTCACAAAAGCAGCATTCACTTATAAGAAAAATGTCTCCATTTTCTGACCACAACACCTCCATCTACCTGTTCACTGCGACCTCAAACAGATTTCCACTTTCATCCCATTTTTGTGTGTACATTTAGAAGGAAGTTTATTTCTAATCACTTTGTTATCACTCTGTTGCTGTTACTATTCTTACTTTCTACATTTATTCATCCTTCCTGCATTTCTGTTGTTTGGGGGTATAGAAGAAGCAAATAATCTTTTCAGTTGTTAGAATTTTGGGAAAGATACTAAATAAACTCAGGGTCAATGAGAATCATATTCTGGGTTTGAGGTGGATCGTTTTTATCTTCTTTTGAATTCTGGACAGACATGCTTTGTCTTTGATGCCAAATTCTGTTTTAGAGAATTATGAGAGATCAAGAGGACCAGAGAAAATGTTTAGTCAACCATCTTATTATTCACATGATCCTGAAGTTTCCCATTTGGTTAGTTCTTATAAGTCAGGTTGACGTCTCTTGCCAATGGCTTCCAACTTTATGCTGGGGGAAATGGTTTTACTTATATAATAAACATATTTTCTGCTTTTGGTTTGAATTAACCATAATATTTATCTGATTATCAAAAAGTAGACATATAGGTGGAAGTCCATGGATTATAATTTGGAAACTTCTGAACAACAGAATATTTTAAGCCTGACATAGATATTGGTGATAGTCTATGGCCACCCAACACCAAAATCTAATTACAGAACCTCAATTTTTTTTGTTAGCCAATTGTTGAAGATTTCTGGTGATTTTGAACACACTGATAACCAAAGGTTTTATTCTCTCTTTCTCTACTGTCTCCTTTCTGTAATCCATCCTTAAACTAACTATCTCTATATAGGTCCCAGGTCCTTGAAAAGCCATAACACAGAGGTTGTAAAGATCAATTAGATCGGGGCAGCTAAGTGGCTCAGTGGTCAGAGCACCAGCCCTGAAGTTAGGAGGACCTGAGTTCAAATCTGGTCTCAGACACTTCCTAGCTGTGTGACCCTGGGCAAGTCACTTAACCCCAATTGCCTCAGGGAAAAAAAAAAGATCAATTAGATCACACTTTCACCGAGAAAAGCAACCATTGGTCTTATATCCAATGCAATTATACATAAGCTTTCCCCTCAATACCTCTTTTTCAAAAGTTCTTCCCATACACATACACTCCTCATCTTCCCATTATAACTGAAAAAAAGTCCCATCCATTTCAGGATCCCAGAGCAATTAAAATCCAACTATTGTCTGGCACTCATAGCACTAGCTAAGTTTATTACAATGATTAAAATTACCTCTCCCTTCTCTAATCCATCTTCCATATAGATGTGAAAAATAATGTTTCTAAAGTGCTAGATTGACCATATTACTACTTTATTCAAGAAATTTCAGTGGCTTATTGCTTACTTTAGAATCAAATATTATTTCATCTTTGTTATTTAAAAATATTTTTATAGAAGTTGCAAAATGCACATAATTATTTTTATAGCAGTGTATATAAGGTATTCCAAAAGTCTTAATCCAATTTTAAGCTATTAAGGATTAAAACTGGACTAATACTTTTGGGAGATCTTGTATATATAATTTAAACTTAAGCAAATGCATAGCTACTTTTTGTTCAAAATGGTTAATTTGCTTAAAGATATTTTTTAAGCAATATAATGTAATAAGTCTTAGATATCTGCTTTAAATAACTACCACAGGAATTTTCCAAAGACACAAGTCTGAACATGTTACTTTAAAACAACAACAACAACAAAAACAAAACCCTTTGGTTACTCCTTAGTATCTCCAGGATTACATGCAAACTACTCAGCCTGGGATTTAAAGCCTTCCAAAACCTGGTCTTAAATTGCTTTTCTGGTATTAAATCTTATGAATCCCTTCAAACATTCTAAATTTCCCTCAGACTGGAGAGTTATTCACCATATTCAACATTTCAACTGCTGTCTCCATGAATTTGCACATCATTCACAATGTCTACATTGGCATCTTGCACATTTATTTTATTTCAATCCTTACCTTCATCAAAAGATCATCAGGTTAGGGACCATGAGCTAAGTGAAGACTTCCTTTATCCCCACATTTTTTCAGTATTCTCTCTCTCTTCAAGTTTTCTTTAAGCATTTTTTTTTTCACTTGGAAAAACTTTCCTATCTACTTACATTATTCTAAAGTGAATATTTGGCAGCTTTTGAGTGAAAAGTAAAGTTATTGAGTGAGGGATTATTTTATTTTGCATCTTTGTATTTCCAGTCCATCCCAATGTGGGGCACATAGTCAACATTTATCTTAGGTTACTGAACTATATATTTGTAAGGATTTTAGATACCTCAGTGCACAGATAAACAAACAAACAAACAAACAAAAAAACAAAGCAATAACAAAAACAACAGCTATAACAACAATGCCCCTCCAAAAAACAAAAACAAAAAATCCTAGAGAATGAGATCCTCTGAGTTGCCTGCTAAAATTAAATCTCCAATTATTGCTAAATATCACTTTTCCCCTAGAGAGGAGTATAAATGTCAACTACCCTTCAATTCTCCACACAAATCATCATCAGTCCCCAAATTTTGACTTGCATGCCAGATTTGGGATCCCCATTCAACCCTCCCCAAAACCCAATTCTTTTGACTCAGGTACTAACTCTATCCAGTTCTCCCAGATTTGTAACTGTTTTGGGTACCTTATTTTTTTGGCACTCACTTTTATCAGGTAGCCTAACAGGACCTGACCTTCTTTAATTGCTTTTCTTATTATGAATATTTCCCCTCTGTAAAGCTTAGCTGTTTCATTCTCTCATTTTCAAATGACTATAGGCATTTCCTTATACTGTACTGTGTGATCCCAGTCTTCACTTCAAAAACATTAAGACATCTCCAAACCTTTGTTTGTTTGTAATCTGTAAAATGGGGATGAGATTAATTTTATTCCCTACCTACCAGAGTCACTTTGAGGAAATTGCTTTATCAAATATTGTTGTTGTTCAGTAGTTCAGTAGTGCTTGACTTTTTGTGACCACATATGGAGTTTTCTTAACAAAGATATTTAAGTGGTTTGCTATTTCCTTTTCCAGCTTAATAAACATATAACACTGTTAATGTGATAATTATCTTCCTATGTAAAGGGAAAAGTTAAGACATATAGTTACAAAATAATACCATATTATATTTGTTGTTAGCCCTATTTCTATTGGAATTTCCAGGGATAGGGCAAGATTAGAGATGAACTGCTTAGTTGAAGAATTCAGTCTTCAGAGACAACATCCATTTCCTGTGAGGAGCTGGATTTTCTTTACTTTTCAGTTGGATTGACTTAGAGCAACTATGAGTCATGAACTGAGCATGTGCTATACTATCAACAGCTGAACATATGGAAAAAGTTGCCTCTGGGGCCTTAAAAGAAGCAGCAGCAGCAGCAGACCTTGAGGCACTGTCTGTCTCTATGAAAGCTGCTCCTTGGATGGTGAAGAAAACTCTCTTGTGTTTTCCAGCTGTCACTAGCCAGGGGGCATTGCATCCTTGGATATGGGCAACAGAATGGGGATTCCTGGGGCTCTGCACCACTGGAAGCCCCAGGAGGAAGTCATTCTAAATATTCTGGATAATAATGCATGGTTTGATATTTCCTGTTGATTAATCACCAGCATTAGTGATGCCATCTGTTTATATGTGGGCTAGTAGGTAAGAAAAAAAAAAAGCCAGACATGCCTGGGAGTTAACAAGATGGGCCCCTTTCTGGGAATAACCCCATTTCTTTATCACCTTTCCAATTAAAATATCAGAAAGATGCTCTCTGTTAGATGTGAAATTGATTCTTCTCCCACAACAAGGGAGATCCATATTTAGAATGCTGTTAGTAACCTAAGAGATGGGAGAATTGATTTTGCTTTTTACTCTTTTATTTTTGCTCCTCTTGTCAAATACCAAAATATTAGTCTGTTGAGAAAGAGTTAGTCCTTCCTGGAGATTACTCAAATATAGAAGTAAGATAATAATGATAATGAGGATAACATTATTTACATAACACATGAATGTTTGGAGTTCTTACCTCACAATAATAATAACTAGTCTTGGGATTTCAGTAGTATAGGGAGTTCTCTATTAAAAACAAACAAACAAACAAAAAACATCCCTCAAATATTAGGGGCAACTAGATGATGCAGTGGATAGAGCACCAGCCCTGGAGTCAAGAGGATGTGAGTTCAAATCTAGATCATACACTTAACTCTTACTACTTAATCTTGAATGCTTTGCAAAACAAACAAACAAATAACAACAAAAAGAGAATTCAGGTATATTACCATAACACTTCACTATTTGATAAACCTCAATCACTCCTTATTACCTCCAGAATAAACAAAAATACTTTTTGGTATTCAAAGGGGCCATAATTTGACTCCTTCCTACTTTTCCAGTCTTCTTAAACCTCAAGCCCCCACATATACTCTATTTTCTAATGACATTTTTCTTCTTTCTATTATTCTATATTCTATTATTCAAACATGATATTCTATTTCTTGACTCCAAGTATTTTCATTGATTGTCTCTAATGCCTGGAATGCTCTATCTCCCCATCTCTCTATCTCAGATTCCTTGGTTCACTTCAAATCTCAGGTGAAACCCCATCTTCTCTAAGAAGACTTCGTCAGCTTTCCTTAATCTTCTCAATGAGCCTGCCCTCACTTCATCTTGTATGTAGGTATGTGTGTGTATAGCCCAGTGCTTAGTGTACTACTAGGCACATGGTTTTTCCCTTCGTTCTTGAAAGGACCAAAATGACATCCCTAGAGTTGAGTTACAGTGTATCTGACTGACTGATCAGACCAAAATGAGTTTGGAATGTTCTGCCACTAGTCTCATGACAAATAATCCCTAGGAACATTTTGGGTGACTTCTTTAACTTTGTGCATCTGGCATTTCTTCTTAGCTAATTCAAATCTGCTTTGCTCACAGGGCACAACACTTTCTCTGATGAGGGCACACATGCTGGGTGGTCCTGTGCCAGTGTCTCCTCTGTCATACAATCAATTTTAAAATTCTTAAGAGAAGCTTTGACGGTGTCCTTGTATTCCTTTTTCTGACCACCTTGTGAGTGTTTGCCCAGTGTGAGGTCTTCATAAAATAATTTTTTTGTCAAGCATGCATTTGTCATTTGTGGCTAGCTAGCCCTACATAGATATGCTCTCTGCAATAGAGCTTGTCAATTTAGTTCAAAAAAACCCTCAGTATCTGGTACCTTATGCTGCCAGGTGTTCTTCAGAATCTTCCTAAGACAATTCAAATGGAAGCAATTCAGTTTCCTGGCACACTGCTGGTATACTGGACAGATTTCACAGGCACACAAAGGCTCTGTAGACTTTCAGTTTGGAAGTCAATCTAATGTCTCCCCTTTCTCACACTTTCTTTCAGAGCCTCCCAGACTGAGCTAGCTCTGTCAATGTATGTGTCAATGTCATTATCAATGTAGACAACCTGAGAAAGTATTCTGCCAAGGTAAGAGGAGTAGACACTGAAAAGCTAGCTGATTGATGAAACTCTTATACATGTCAACAACAGTTCATGCTGATTATTATTTATTTGAAACTTGGCAAGTCACTTTAGTGTTCTTTCTTTCCGTTACCTCTACTATTAAATGGAAATACTTTTATATTGCCTACCTTTTAATTATTTCATGCCAAAAACATTTTATAATTATTCAAATGTTCTAGAAATGTATCTGCTTCCTAAGCTTTTCCCCTTCCTCCTACCGCCCTCTCCTTTCCTTTCTCTTTCTTGACTTTCTTATATTTTCCTTTCCCTTATATTCCTCATTTTCCTTCCAGTGTAGGTGAATAGACAATCTATGCATCAGGACTGGCTTAGATACTTTTTAAAGACTGAAAATACTATACTAAATATTTTCATTTTAAAATGATATTAATGGGTAGGAGGGGGCGGAGCCAAGATGGCGGAGTGAAAACGTGACTCTGCGTCTCCTCCAATCTTCTCTCAAACCAACAATAAAATAAGCCTCTGAACTGATCTTCAAGTCAACGAATTTAGAAATACTTGGATACTGCTTGCTGATACCTCTGAATAACTTGGATACTGCTTGCTGATACTTCTGAATAACTTCACATCAGGTTTGTCTATCTCGGACAGAGGGATAAAGAGTGGTGTAGGCCGGAAGTGAGGGTGAGACTCAGATCATTGTGGCAAAAAGTCCAACTCCAAACACCTGGAGTTTATCTGAGGCACTCGGGACACTCTGCCCGGATAGGGGCAGGTGTTCTGGCAGACTTGCCTTGTTTAAGGAGTAATTCGGACTTAGTCCTAGCCCCCACCAGCCCAGCACCTTAAATTAATTCACCAAATTGCCCCAGGGCAAAGAGCTTTAGCTGACATTTTTCCAAACCTTAAAGAGACATACACACTGTCTAAAAAAAAAAATGAAGAAGCAAAAGAGAGCTCTCACCATAGACAGTTTTTATTGAGACAGAGAAGGGCTGACCCCAGATTCTGAGTTTCCTTTAGACAAAACAGACAAAACTTCCGAGGATGTTATTAAGGACCATCACCGAATTGGGTTTATTATTAAAAAAAAAAACTAGAAAAAGAACAAATTAAAAACCCTCAATTCAATACCAAATTGGAAATTCTAAAAATAAAAGGAGAAATTAATAAAATTGAAAATAAGAAAACCATTGAATTAATAAATAAAACTAAGAGTTGGTTCTATGAAAAAAACAATAAAATAGATAAGCCTTTAGTTAATTTGATAAGAAAAAGGAAAGAGGAATATCAAATTGTTAGTTGCAAGAATGATAAGGGAGAACTTTCCTCCAATGAAGAGGAAATTAGAGCAATAATTAGTAGTTATTTTGCCCAACTTTATGCCAGTAAGTTTGATAATCTAAATGAAATGGAGGAATATGTACAAAAAAATATAGATTGCCCAGCTTAAAAGAAGAGGCAGATGAAGGTGGCCTTGCTGTACCAGATCTAAAACTATATTATAAAGCAGTGGTCATCAAAACTGTTTGGTACTGGCTAAGGAATAGAGCAGTCGATCAGTGGTACAGGATAGGTTATCATGACAATCTAGGCAATAACCTTAACAATTTAGTGTTTGATAAACCCAAAGACCCCAGTTTTTGGGATAAGTACTCACTATTTGGCAAAAACTGCTGGGAAAATTGGAAACTAGTGTGGAAGAAATTAGGGCTTGACCCTTACCTAACACCACATACTAAAATAAGATCTAAATGGGTTCATGATCTGGATATAAAGAGTGATTTTGTAAACAAGTTAGAGGAACGTAATATAGTTTACCTCTCAGACCTGTGGAGAAGGAATAAATTTATGTCCAAAGAAGATCTGGAACTCCTAATTGAACACCAGATAGATAATTTTGATTATATTAAGTTAAAAAGTTTCTGTAGAAATAAAACTAATGCAGACAAGATTAGGAGGGAAGCATCAAATTGGGAAATCATCTTTACATTTAATGGTTATGATAAAGGCCTCATTTCTAAAATATATAGAGAATTTTCTCATATATATAAGAATTCAAGCCACTCTTCAATAGATAAGTTGTCAAGGGATATGAACAGACAATTTTCAGATGATGAAATTAAAACCATCTCTAGTCATATGAAAAGTTGCTCCAAATCACTATTGATCAGAGAAATGCAAATTAAGACAACTCTGAGGTACCACTACACACCTGTCAGATTGGCTAAAATGACAGGAAAAGATAACGATGAATGTTGGAGGGGATGTGGGAGGGCTGGGACACTAATACATTGCTGGTGGAACTGTGAACGGATCCAACCATTCTGGAGAGCAATTTGGAGCTATGCTCAAAAAGTTATCAAACTGTGCATACCCTTTGACCCAGCAGTGTTTCTACTGGGCCTATATCCCAAAGAGATCTTAGAAGGGGGAAAGGGACCCACATGTGCAAGAATGTTTGTGGCAGCCCTTTTTGTAGTGGCTAGAAACTGGAAACTGAATGGATGCGCATCAATGGGAGAGTGGCTGAATAAATTATGGTATATGAATGTCATGGAATATTATTGCTCTGTAAGAAACGACCAGCAGGACGATTTCAGAGAGGCCTGGAGAGACTTGCATGAAGTGATGCTGAGTGAAACGAGCAGAACCAGGAGATCATCATACACAGCAACAACAGTATTACATGATGATCAATTCTGATGGTCATGGCTCTCTGCAACAAAGAATTGTCTCAAACCAGTTCCAGTTGTTCACTGAAGAAAACCATATACACCCAGAGAGAGGGATATGAAATATGGACCACAACATAACATATTCATGATCTCTATTGATATTTGCTTGCATGGTGTTGCCTTTCTCTGATTTTCTTTTTTTTTCTTGTAGATAGGATTTTTCTTGCACAACTTGTCAAGTATTTCAACATTATTAACATGTCATGGACTTCCTGCCATCTAGGGGAGGGGAGGGGACTGGGGGTGAAATTTGTATTGGAAAGCTTTGTAAAGATCAATGCTGGGGAACTACCCATACATATGTTATGCAAATAAAAAGCTTTCATAAAAAAATGATATTAATGTCCACATTTTTTAATCACCCTTCCTCTGAAAACTCAGAGACAGCTGGTTATCTGTATAAAACTTGAAAGTCTTAAATTCTCAGCATATCACCATAGATTCAGGAATGTGGAATGTCAGAAAGCATAGTTTAAAGGCTAACCAAATTGTTTTCAGTTTCATGAGAATATCATGTGGGTATCTACCAAAAACACTGAATGAAGTTCTCTTTGAGACAAATTTGAGGCAATGTAGCATAATAGAAAGTTAGGTAGATTTGAAGTAATGATTTTTAAATTTCCTAGCTATTACATCCTTGGCTGATTTCTTAGTAAAGGATCATAGATTTTGAGCTGGAAATTATCTTAATGCTTATCTAGTCCAAACTCCTAGTTTCGCTTTGTGTTGTTTGTTTTTGCTGAGGCAGTTGGGGTTAACTGACTTGCCTAGGGTCAGACACTTAGGAAGTATTGTGTCTAAGGCTGGATTTGAACTCAGGTCCTCCTGACTTCAGGGCTGATATTCTATCCATTGTGCCATCTAGCTGTCCCTCCAATCCCCTAGTTTTATAACTAAAAGTAATACGTTATGACTCTGAGAAGTGAGGTACTTTATACATGCTTTAAAATGTCTTAAGAAGCATATCTTATAGCATATATTTAACCTATTATTAGATTGCCTGCTATCTTGGGGATGGGGGACATAAGGCAAAGAGGGAGAAAAATTTGCAATACAAAGTTTTACAAAAATTTGGAATATCAAGAATTCAAAGTTTTGAATGTTGAAAACTAGCTTCATATGTATTTGGGGAAAAAAGAAAATTGAGAAGAAAACAAATAAAATACAATAAAGCATAAAAAGAAAAAGAAGATGCATATCCTACTCTGGAATCCAGATAATGGCCCTCTGACACAAGGTCTTCTAATGTAGAGTTGAATTATGTTATTTTCATGCCTTCATTTCAGCCTTAAAAAGACATTGAAGGGACCCTAAGGCCTAGAATATAATTCACATTTATATAGGGTTTTGGTATTTTAAAAAAACTCATTTCTTTATTACAATCTTGAGGAGTAAGAAGTGTAAGGAATGTTTTATACAATTTTAAAGATGAAGAAAGAGAGAATCATGGAGCTTGTGTGACTGGTCTGATGTTGTTCAGTTAGTATGCTGTGAATTTGGACCAAACCATAAGTAATTAATTTTCAAGGGAAGTAGTATGTGTCTCTAGATTTAAATACATGTACTCATCCTTTACCTACTAGGTGAGACTGTCTGGAAAGGTCATTTTTGGTGGAGTGCAATGCCTCACTGGCAAAGCTGAAAAGCCTTTTTTTTTTTTTTTTAGTCCTTAAACTGAAGGCTTTGTGCTTGGAATCTGAAGGTCAATCTAGTTAAGTACATGACCAGAGGAGAAAGGCACAGAAGCGTACAATCATGAAACCATCTCATAAGGTGTGTCAAGGAAGAGATTCTCAAGAGTACAGAGAACGTGTGACCAGATGAAATCAGAGAACTTTTTTATATAATGATAGCTTTTTATTTTTCAAAATATATGCAAAGATAGTTTTCAACATTCACTCTTGCAAAACCTTGCATTCCAAATTTTTCTCCCTCCCTCCCCACTTCCCCTCTCCCCTGTACAGCAAGTAAAACATGTACAATTCTTTTAATCATATTTCCACATTTGTCATGCTGCGCAAAGAAAGTCATATCAAAAGGGAAAAAAAGAAAAAGAAAAAAAAAACAAATAAACAAGCAAACAGCAAAAAGGTGAAAATACTATGCTGAATCACACTTTCCAAAAATTGTAGTCTTAAATAGAAAGGAATTAATTAGCTCCACAGTCCCACACCCTTGTCTGTGCTAATGCTATATTTAAAAATGCAATTAGTTTTATAGCCAATAAAATGGAACTTGGAGGGAAATTTCATCATTGCAGGTTTCAATCTACTAATTTTTCATATTAAAAAATAAATCCTTTTTGAAAGATTATACTGTTTCATATTTGATTCCGTTAAAAATAGTAGTTATTGTCCTATAATGCATCTGTCCTTAAGTCTCTCATCATTTCTTAGTGTTCATAATTTAAGTCTCAATAATCATTGAGCAGATGGAAAAGCACAGAAGAAAGATTTTCCTGGTGGATGTTTACAGCCCTTGCCCCACCCAGCCTCTTCTTTCTTCCAGAAATGAAAACACTTTGGTTTGGTGTTCTAAAGGAGCATTTGCATTGTAGATTTCCTTTTAACATTTGCAGTGAAAATAACAACAGACAACTCATTCCCTAATGTTCCCATTACCAAGTGTTTCCATAAAATTAATTATAAAGGAATTAATATTGTATATCCTTCACTTAGATGATCTAAATTCTTCTTTCAATCAGTGCAGGGACTTGAAGTAGCTACAAACTATGTTTATTCCTATTATAAAGACGTCAAATCCTAGTCTGGTTACCTGGGCAAATTTGTAAAAATCAAATCACTTTCATGATATCCACATTCCCATCAGCAAAATGGGAATAATACAGCTTTCTATTAACTTCATTCAGTGTGTTTGGAGATCAGAAGTAAAATAGGGAAAACTGCTTGACAATCATAAAGTCTTTTATAATATCAATAATTCAATAAACTCATTTTAATCCCAGATAATTTGAAAGACATTTTACTATGAAATAGGAAATATGGAAATTTAGGAAACAGATGATAAAGATATTTAAAACAAAGAAAGCAAATAAGGATATGGGACTAAAATAATGGGAGAATCTAAAAGATGGAATTGAAAACATAAGTCAGTGTCCCTCTAGATGGCCCAACTGGCAACCAGGAATCAATGGCCCCATCATTATTATCTCCTTGATTCTCACATTAGCCCTAAGAGATAAATTTCTATTATTATCCTCACTTTTTTACATGAGGAAATTGAGATAAATATAGGTTAATTAAATGACTGTCCCAGGATCAAACATGTAATGAATATGTGGGGCTGAATTTGAATTCAGGTTTGCCTGATTCCAGATCCAGCACTCCATCCACTATCACTGACTGGTGAGGTTCTTTGCTGATTTTTAATGGGACTTGTGGGACTTAAGTGGGTCATTGTTGCCTTGGACCCCAGTTGAATTCCCACAAGTACTCCCTGAGGCAAGCAGGGAAAGGAATAAGAAGATATGAGTTCAATAAGAAGATATGAGTTCATGTGTGGACTCAGACACTTATAGACTCAAAATAATGCAAATAGTAATGATTTCTGTTTTTACCAGAAACCAAAAAGGATATCTTTCTGCACCCAGCCCCATATTTATTTATTGGCCTTTGTAGCCTTGGTTTTTGGGCTTTTTTTTTTTTTTTTTTTTTGACTAAATGAAAGAGGCCATTTTTTGCCTCACTTGCCAGCCTTAATCATTGAAAGGATGAAACCTATTGAAGACCTTAATTTGAGGTCAAAGTCTCTCCTTGCATCCTGGGCATTCTTCTGTTACCCTGATCTGTCACAGGACTCATAACTCTGGAGGAGAAAGTGAGGCAAGTGACTTTGAACAGTTCTTCCTCTTAAATCCCTGGTGATTCTGGTCAAGTCACTTAACCAGTTTCTTCATCTATAAAAGGAGTGTAGTACAAATGAAATAATATTTGCAAAATGCTTAGCACAGTATGTGGCACATAGCATATTCTATAGGAATATTAGCTATTATTATTATTGTTGTTGTTAATGAAGTTGAATAAATGAACACATTGTCAAAAGGAAATATGTCTTGCTTACATTGTTTTTTCCAGAAGTGGCAATAAATTTCTAAAATAATAAAATTTAAGCTGGAAAGGATTTTAGGGATGATAAATCAAGACTCATTTTATTAATCAGGAAATCCTGAAATGGAAATTAATTGACTAGGATCATACTATTAGTAAAAAACAGAATTTGAATTAAAACACAGGAATTTTTTTTAAACAACAATAACAAAAAGATACGAAAAGTGACAGATATTGTGAAAGCATCCATTAATTAATACTGCTGCCAACCAAAAAAAAAAAAAAAAAAAAAACAAAAACAAAAACACTAACATGAAGAGAATTAGAAAAAAGGGATTTATTATATACATAAAGAATAGACCCAAAGTATACAAAAACTAAAATGCCAAAAGAAATAGTCTTAAGCTACATTATATTGGTTTTGTTTAAATAGGCAAAAAAATAGATACCACAGAATTTTAAAAAGAAAGAGAAGTAATGATTTACACATCAAACAGATAGCAGAAAGGAAAGATCCCAATCAGGTAAAATAATAATCTGATAAATAAACATGGTGGTTATAAGTAGAATTTATAGACAATTAACACTGGATCTACAGCTAGTTATGCGGCATACTTAAGTAAATAATAACAATAAAACTGGTCCAGAAAGTCTTTTATTGCTAGATAGTTAATCACTTGAGCTAAATGTTTCAGCAAAATTCTATTGGCTTTTGGTACTTTTTTGCAATCTACCAGAAATTCTCAAGCTTTAGCACAAATTCTATACTAAAAGAGTTTATAATGTTTTTGCATAATGCCAGAAATGTTAGGTCACCATAGTGCCAAAACACAGGCAAAAGGATAAGTATATATATAAGAAAGGTATAATAAATGAGAGAATGTGATAATGCCGATTGTCATTTATTATAAATATCTGAAGCTTTACCAGTTCATGGAGGTGACTCAGTCCTTTCTAAGGCTTTCTACTAATTGAAAATATTACAAATATTTATGTTATATGTGTCCACTGTCCAAACCCTCATTTATTTTAGAGTGATTCTTAAGCAGATTTCCAGAAAAGTGATGAATTTTAAAAATTAATTCAACAGTCATTTTTAAAACCATCTACTCTGTTTTAGAGAGATATAATGAAAAATTTACTAATAAATAAATGATGTTTCAATGATCAAATTAGATGATGTAAGTAAAATCTTAAGTTTATCCTTTAATGTATTCTATTAAAAAGTCAATTGTTATTATTACAAAATGATTCTCACTTCAGTATTCAAGTTTAAAATATTTTATAGCAAATAATAATTCAAACGGTATTGGCATTTTAAAAATCTTATTTTAATACATCAAAAATCTGTAATTGTTTTGGCATGGGTACTCTCTTCTTCCCTGGAAATTATACTCTCTCTAGACTCTCAAAAGTGGTCCTCCAAAATTACTTGCTGGAAAATTTAGGATGTAGTAGAAAATCAGTTTGCAGCCTTATGAATGGCAGCTAAGCTGAGAGTCTGTTAACAAAAAACATACTGTATCCCTGGGCCTGTACTTACATGAAGAGCCCTTTCCATTTAGTGGGTTTTTTTTTTCATAATTTTTTTTGGTAAATATATTTTGCTACCACCTTCTTTTAATTTTTATTTTATTTTTAATTCATGGAATAAAATAAGTATTGTCATAACTTAGTACAATAAAAAAAGATGATTGCATATGAAACTTCAAATCTGATATATAAAACTTGCTAGTCTTTACAAATATACATTAAAATTATCATATGCATTTTTTATTTTGGGTTTCTTATTTTTTCATTTTTTCTTCTCCCTGTGATGTCTAATTTTACATACATGTATATGCATAAACATATACACATGTATATATACACTAACATACATATATGCTCATGTATTTGTATGCATGTAAATTATTGTATCCATTTATTTTTCATTTTTTTGCATACAGATAGTATCTTTCTTCATATTTTCTTCAAGGTTAATTTGGGTATTAATAATAATCAAAATAACTTATTTACTCAAAGCCTTTCTTAAAACAATATTGCCATTACTATATACAATGTATGCTTAGTTCTGCTCATTTTATTCTTCATTATTTCATGCAAGCTTTTTCATGTTTTTCTAAGTTCATCTTGAGCTCATTTCTTATAGTAATATTCCTTTACATTTATATACTTCCATTTTTTCAGTTATTCCCCAATTGATAGGCATTCTTAGAATGTTCAGTTCTTTGCCAAAAGAGTGCGCTGCTATAAACAGTTTAGAATATATAGGTTCTTTTCCTTTTTCCCTAATCAGCTTTGGAAGTAGGCTTAATAGTGGTATTTCTGCATCAAAATATATAGGTAATTAAAAACTTTTTTCCAAATTGCTCTTCGAAATAGTTGAATCAATTTACAATTCCATAAAAGTTAAATAGTATGCCCTTTTTTCCAAATGCCCTCAAATATTTTTTACTTTCCCCTTTAATCATTTTAGCTGGTCCAGTAAGCATGTTTAACAATAAGATCAGACCAAAAGTTAACCAATCCATTCTTCCCTCTTCTTTTTCTTAGCAGTCAATATATTCTCACAAATGGAACCTATAAACTTGTAAGTGAATAAATGGTGAACATACTTTGAAAATCTTGTACTAAGCTTTCATTTTCTCAGATACTCAAATACTTCCTTCACTGCATGAAACGACCTCTGTCTAATACCTAGATCTTCAGCTCCCCCCTTTTTAATGAAAAATCTTCTATTCTCAGTCCATTAATTATATCTAAGTATGCATATCATGTCAGTCACTCTCCCACAAGAATATAGTGTACAGAGGGCTTATCTCAGAGAGACAAAGAACTAGATTCAAGCAGTTAAGTATGTGTGTGAAGCATTTAAAATCATAGAGTACTGTATTTAGAGCCAAGAAGACTGAATTAAAATTTAACCTCAAATTAAAACTTGTGCTAGCTTGGGTTTCTGCCTCACTTTACTCAGTTGTGAAATGGGGATAATAATAGCATCTACCCAAAAGGGTGAGTTGCTAGTTGGCGCAATGAGTAGAGTGCCAGGCTTGGACTCAAGAAAACTCATCCTCATGAATTCAAAACTGGTTTCAGATGCTTTGTGATCATAAGCAAGTCACTTATTCCTGTTTGCCTCAGTTCCTTTTTTTGTAAAATAAGCTAGAAAAGGAAAATATAACCCACTCTAGTATCTGCCAAGAGATGAGGTCGCAGTATCAGACATTACTAACATGATGGAACAATAACAGCCCACAGGGTTATTGTGAAAAGCAAAGAGATAATATTTATAAAGTGCTAATCATAGTTCATGGAACATAGTAGGTACTACATAAAAGTTGGCTATTATTTTAACTGACTTATATTGGATATGTAACTCATGGCACAACATTTAAACCTGAATGTCCCCAGGCAACTCTGTAAATCTATGAATTACTCATCTACATTGGTGGAGAAGGTTCCCTCACTGGGAATATTCTTATAAATATGAAATCAGGCCCTGGACCAAAAAGGAATGTAAAAATAAATAAATTATAATGTGAGAATATAATAAATGATGTCACAAGCATCCAGGAGAAAGTCTGTAAGAGCTCAGAGAAGGTGTTGTTAGATAAAAACAGCTTCTCCCTTCTCAAATTTTCCTATATCACAATGTTTGGATTTCTCTTTTACCCCTATTATTTTCTATCTTAAGTTCTAATCAATCATACATTGTCTTACCACTTCCTAGTTGTTTGTAAGTGCTAAATAAATAAATTGAGAGTTAAAATTGTTCAATTTGTTCATAGAATTAAAACGAATTGTCAAGTGTTGAGCTGTTGCTGACCTTAAAACATTCCCTCCCAAGTTCATTCATTCATTCATTCATTCATTTAGATTTTATTTTTTTGGGCTAGGTGAAAAAGGTAATTATTTGTCTCAATTGCTACCTAGCCTTAATTAGTGAATGAGTACAGCCTCAGTCAAATTGACTTCTGCTGAAGGCCTTAGTTTATAAAAGCCAAAGTCTCCCATTTCATCCAGGGCCATCTTCAGTCCTTTTAATCTATATTTTGCCACTGGATCCAGGTGGCTCTGGAGGGAAAAGTGAGGCAGGTGACCTTGCACAGGCCTCCCTCACTTAAATCCTATTCAATGCATGGCATGACATGGTCCTCATGATGTCATGGTCCTCAGAACAAAGTATAATTAAAACGACCTTATAACATTGCTCAACACTTTGATGTTTTCTAAGCCAAAGGCCAAAAATCACTTGTAATAGGGCCTATACTCATTGCACAAAACTTATTTTTTGAGGGAGGGAGGAAGTGGGGAACATGCATTGAGGGGAAGAGATATACAGGGTAAAACAAGGAAGTCTTAGTATAAGTGAGAATTTGAGGGTTTTTCCCAAAGCTATTGGTTGGCTTTGCTGCCTTTCCAGATATGCAGTTTTGATTTTCCTTCCCTCTTTGTGTTAACAAAACATTATTCATATCAAATGATTTCAGTTACATTAAATGACAATAATTCTAACTCTTACAGAGAAGAGAAATATCTACCTTACTTCCTCTCTCCCTCCTTCCTTCCCTCCTTCTCTCTCCAATCTCTCTCTCTCCCCCCCCTCTCTCTCTCTCTCTCTCTCTCTCTCTCTCTCTCTCTCTCTCTCTCTCTCTCTCTCTCTCTCTTTCTCACACACACACACACATACATACATATACACACATACACACTCATATACTGTTAAATTCTTCTTCACATAGACTTCTTAATTCATTTCTTTCTTGCCATTCCTTTTAGAATTCTTGATTTTCTTTAAGCCTAACAGGGGCATCCTCCCCAATAAAAATAAGTTTTCCTAGGCTCCTAGTAATTAGCACTCACTCCCTTCTGAACAATATAGAATCCCTATATTTCTTTAAGATTTAAAATCCTTTTTACAAATCTTAACTGATTTAATCCTTACAACCACCCATTGAGGCATTGAAGCTAATGCTATGACTATTGTCTTTCTTTCTTTTTTTTTTAAAGAAAAAATAGATTTGGGTTAGAATGTGAGAAGTCAAACAATTTACCCAGGCTCAAACAGCAAGCATATACCTTTAAAAAGGATTTTAAGCCCAATGTTCTAAACTCTATGTTCAGCATTCTATTTAAAAAAACATTTCACATTTCATTTTTTCCCAAACACATATTAAAATAATTTAATATATATATTTTTAAATTGTGAGTTCTCTCTCCTTCCTTTCTTCCTCCCCTTAATCTTCCTTTATCAGAATTAGACAAATCTAACCCCAAAATAAACAAAAAAGAAACTAGAAAGCTTAAGAGGATTCTGGAAAACCTAGATATGATAAATTTCTGGCAAAAAATTTGCAGTGACAGAAAGGTTTACACCTTTTTCTTGGCACTGAGAGGTGTGAATTGTATCTCAGAGTTGTTTTAATATGTATTTCTCTAATTTTGATTTAGAGCATCTTTTCATAATAAAATAGCTTTAATTTTATCATTTGAAAAAGGCCTGTTCATATCTCTTGACCATTTATCAATTGGGGAATGACTTGTATTCTCATGAATTTGACATAGTTCTTTATATACTTTAGAAATGAGGCTTTTAGGGAAGCGGAGCCAAGATGGCGGAGTGAAAAGGTGACTTTCTGCCTCTCCTCCGATCTTCTCTCAAATCAACAATAAAATAAGCCTCTGAACTGATCTTCAAGTCAACGAACTCAGAAATATTTGGG
>JAJPUD010010155.1:0-28035 GCA_023553655.1 Myrmecobius fasciatus
TTTTTTTTTTTTTTGAGGTCATGCAACCTAGATCCTTTGTCTAATTAGTTTTCCTTGAAAAGTCCTGGTGATGATAAAGTTACATGTGTCATCACCCCATATGAAAAGGTAAACAGTTTAACTTTTTTTGCTCCTTAAAATTTCTTACTCATATTAACTTATTTTTTCCCCCTCTGGAATCCCACAGTCAAATGTCAGATTTTCTCTTCCGTTTGGATCTTTTCTTAAGGAATTCTTGATAGTCGTCTGTGTCATTAAATAATCATTTTTCCCCCATAGAATTGTACTCAGTTTTTCTAGGCAAGTTAATTTTGATTGTAATTCTAGATCTTTTCCTTTCCAGAATGTCCCTATTCCTTTAAAGGCTGCTTAACTTGTGTGATTCTGACTTTCTTTCTGGCTGCTTGTATTTTCTTCTTGACTTGGAAACTCTGCATTTTGGTTTCATTTATTCCTGGGAGTTTTAATTTTGAGTTTCTTTCAGGAAATAACTTGTGGGTTCTTTCAGATTCTATTTTGCCTTCTAGTTCTAAGATATAGGCAGTTTTATAATTTCTTCAAATATGATGTCTAGGTTGTTTTTTTTGTTCACAGCTCTCAGGCAGTTTAATGATTCTTAAATTATCTCCCCTGGATCTATTTTCTCATTCATTTTTCTTATGAAACATTTGACATTTTCTTGTATTTTTCCAGTTTTTTGACTTTGTTTTATTATTTCCTGGTGACTCTTGGAATCATTAATTTCCATTTGACCAATTCTAATTTTTAAGGAATTATGTTGTATTTCTTTTACAAATTTGTTAATTCTTTTTATAATCTTGTGTTACTTTCATTTCTTTTTCAAACTTTCCCTCTACCTCTCTTTATTTGGTTTTTAAAGTTTTATTTCTTTTTTACAAGTTTCTTTCACTCTCCGGATTTCTTGTTGGGCTTGTGTCCAATTTGTATTTTTTTCTTTGATGCTTTTCTTGTAGATATTTTCAAGTCATTGTCTTCTTCTAAGTTTATTTCTTCAGCTTCTTGTTATAGTAGCTCCTTATGGTTAAGTTCTTTTTTTGTCTATTTGCTTATTTTTCTAGCCTCCTTCTTGACTTTGTACTTCATGTTAATTGAGTTCTGCTTACCTCCAGGAGGTGGGGGGGGACGTTTGGCTTGAGCATATGTTTGCTGGTATCCTGCTGCTGCTTCCCCAGCTCAGTTGGGGTGGGGGCTGTAGCTTTTCATTGTCCCAGAGTGGGGTGACCCATGGAAGTCTGTTCCCTGCCCTTCTGGACTGAGCTCTGTGTGTGTCTTCGGCCCAGGCCCCAGTGTGTCCTGCAGCTGGGCTCAGGCTCTCGTGGTTACCCAACTGGCGGGTTCTACAGTGCTGGCTGTGTGGTGGTCCTGATGCCGTACCCTCCATGGGGCTTCTCCTGGAGGCTCACGGGGAGAAATGAGTCCCTGTGGGGTTCTGGGCCTTAGGGCCACCCAGGGAGCTTCCAGAACTCTGTTTTTTCCCAGGCCCCAGGTTCTGATGATTGGTTGCCCTGGGTCTGTGACCCCGAACTGAGTTGTAGGGGACTGAGCTGCCAGAAGACCCTTGTCATGCCAGGACACTTTACTCTGCCGGTGGCTCAGGAGCACTCTGGGTCTTGCTGCTGCCGTCCCGTCCAGCGTTGGACCAAGGACTCGCTGCGACCTTTTCTCAGAATTCCTGATCCAAATTCAGCGGGTGCACTTCCTGAGGGGTTGGGGGGCTGTGCTGGGAGAGCTCGGCAGTCAGATTCTGCTCCCCAATTTGGGCTGTTGCCTCTGTGTGTTTGCCCTACTGCCCATCAGTCCCTTTTCTAGACTTAAGTTTGCGGGACTTTTGCCAGATGTTTTCATTTGATCCTCTCAATGACTCTGGGAGGCAGTTTTACAGTGCAGGAAACTGAGGCAGGTGGGCAGAAATGCAGGGCTTGTCTCGGTGCCATGGCAGAAGTGTCTGAGGGAAGGTTTGGCCATTGGGCTCCAGAGTTTTCTCTGTCCCAGCCTCATTTTGCTTCCCTTGAAGGACAGCACTCACATCCGGCTCGTCTTTGAGCCCTGTGGCTCACCTGCAAGGCGTCAGCCAGGCTGCACCATTGGCCATTAGAGCCCTGCTTGCTCTGGGGCACTCAGTGTTGGACCTGCTGCCGGTGGCCTTCTCTCAGAACTCCCTCAAGCTCATGTGGGCCCACTCGGTTCCCAGCTGGGCCCTGGGTTTGTTTCAGGTCTCTGAGATTTAGCTGAGCTGGAACCTCTTTATAAATGGAGGTGTGTGAGGGCACAGGAAAGTAGGGATCATGGAGGGTTTTATTTCCCTTTTAGTTTTCAGTCCTCGGCCTTTCTGAAAACAGAGTTTCAAAGCCTGACGTGGTCTTAGATTATTCTGTGAAGGGGAAATAAAGCCCATCAGTGTGACTTTGTTGGGGAATCACATCATGGGCAGGTAACTGGCCAGATGGGTTGCATTTGGACTCGGGATTACTCGAGTTCAAATCCTCCCTTAGACATGATCTGTAAGATCCTGGCAAGTAATTTTATCGCTGTCTTCCTTAGTTTCTTCAACTATAAAAGGAGAATAATAATAGCACTGACATCCTGGAGTCCTGAGTATCAACTCAGGATATGTATGAATCTGTGCAAGCCTCGGAGCACTTTATTGATGCTGCTGCTATTGTCAGTCATCACATGGTGGGCTGGTGGCTGGAGCCCAGGGATTTCTGATCATTTGGCCACATCCCGTCCCTCCTGTGTTCCAGAGCCTCCGGCGGGCTGTGCCCATTTCTGCTGAGGCCCAGGGCAGGTGGAGAGCCAGGCCCAGGCCAAGGGGGATGTGGCCGGTCATCAGCTCGTTCCTTAGCCAACCTGGAGGACGGCCACAGCAAACAGCGACAAGGGACGGTGCTTTGTTTGAACCTTCTTTCAGTGTCACCCAGTAAGATTGGGTGTTAATCAACGACAAGATGGCTGATTTCACAGCTGTCATGGTGGAAATACCCAATTTCATGGATTGTCACAGGTTTATTGAATAACCATATCCAAAATGACATTACTTTTGTGGCCAAGGAAACATAGCACAAGGGATCCCCACGTGTTGAAAAACGGAAAGGGGTGGTTATAGCAATTAAGTTGTGAATTGAATATTAACATACCTGGGAAAGAAAGGCCTTCCCACCAGGCCCAGAATATGGTTGAAGGCAAGTCTAGCCCAAGTCAACCTAGAAATTGCTGGAATGTTTCAAACCAGTTCAGTGATGAAGAAAGCCATTTACAGCCAGGGAGAGGCCTGTGGGATCTGAGGGTGGACCATAACCTAGCATTGTCATGCTTTCTATTGATGCTTGCTTGCATTTTGTTATTTTTCAGGTTATTTTTCTTGTAGATACAATTTTTCTTGCACAGCAAATTAACTGCATAAATATGTTTACATATATATTTTAACATAATAGTTAATATATATTTTAACATAATTAACGTGTATTAGGCAACTTGCCATCTAGGGGAAGGGATGGGAGGGAAAGAGAAAAATTTGGAACAGAAAGCTTTGCAAGGACCAATGTTGAAAAATTACCCATGCATATGTTTTGCATATAAAAAGCTTTATTTAAAAAAAATAAAAGAAATAAGAAATTGCTCAAGATTGCATGTAAAAGTCCCTCATCTTTCTTACCCAAGAAGCAGTTATTGGATGATTCTAGGGTGTCAGGGCATTCTCAGGATTGATTAGATTAAAGAGCTAAAAGTAAGTCACTTAATTATTTCAAATTGATAATTGATTGATTTCACCACCCTGTGAAATCCAGACTAATGGACTCCTTTCAGTCCTGATCCCCTGCAGGCAAAGGGCAGTCTAGGAACCCCTGATCAGAATCAGAAAATGAGAAGGAAGTATGGTAATCACACCAATAAACAATCAAGTCCCCAGCCTCCTGCTCTGGATCTCAGCAGATCTCAGTTTCTTAGATAGCTTACATCTCATTGAGCCGATTCATGGATAAAAAGGACCCAGTTTGTTTCTGGGCTTGTGCTGTGCTAACAAAGCCATCCAGAGCCCTAGGCTCACCTCTGTTTTCTCCAGGGTAGCTGTGATCTTAGTGGGAGAAATTATTATAGTCTAAATGTCAACTAGATATTTTGCTTGGTGGCGTCCATAGGGAGAGTCTTTGGAGAAACATAATGCAAAGTACTTCAAGTCTTTTTTTATTTTATTCTGAACTTGTAAGAACTAAACCAAGCATTTTGTCACAGTATGAAAAATGATTGCACGCAAAACTGCAGATTTATTATGTACAACTTGCTATTTTTAAATATAAAGTTAGATCTTTTCTTTTCTCTCCCTTTCCCCTAAATGGCTACCGTTAAACACAAATTTTATTTCATATATGCGTATGTGTGTATAAATATATATAATATACATATATATACACATACACATACATATATACTCAAATATATATGTAAAATCATTTTATACACAATTCATTGTATTAATTCTTTAGATGCAGATAGCATTCATAGGCCCTTTGTAGTTAATCAGGGTATTTATAATGATCAAAATGATTTAGTTGCTCAGTTATTCTTAAAACAATACTGTTGCGGGGCAGCTAGTTGGTGCAGTGGATACAGCACCAGTCCTGAAGTCAGGAGGACTCGAGTTTAAATCTGACTCCAGACACTTAATATTTCCTGGCTATGTGACCTTGGGCAAGTCACTTAACCCCAATTGCCTCAGCAAAAAGAACCAAAACAATATTGTTACTGTATACTAAGTTCTTTTGGTCTTGCTCATTTTTCTATTCATTGTTTTGTACAAGTCTATCCATGTTTTTTAAGATGATCAAGCTCCTCATTTCTGAGAATCTAGTAGTATTCTGTCACAATCATATGAGGCAGCTTTTCAGCCATTCCCCAGTTGATGGGCATCCCTGTAATTTCCAATTCTTTGCTACCACTAAGAAAGTTTCTAGAACATATAGGTTCTTTTCCCTTTTCCCTTTTCCCTAATTACCTTTGGAAAAAACCTAGTAAGTGGTATTGCGGGGTCAAAGAGAATAGGTAGTTCAATAATCCTTTGGGTGTAATTATAGATTGTTCTCCAAAATGGTTGGCTTAGTTCAGTTTTTCCATATCCCCTCCAATATTTGTCATTTTCCCCTTCTGCCATTTTATCTAGTCTGATAGGTGTAAAATGATATCTCAAGGCTAATTTAATTTGCATTTCCCTAATTAATTATGATTTAGAACAGTTTTTCATATAACTAAATGGTTTTGATTTCATTTTTGGAAAACTGCCTTTTCATATCCTTTGGCCATTTATCAATTGGAGAATGACTTGTATTCATAAAGATTTAACAAAGTTCTTTATATATTTGAGATATGAGATCTTTATCTGAGAAACTGTTTAGAAATTTTCCCTCCCAGTTCTCTGCTTTCCTTCTGTTCTTGGCTATGTTTATTTTTATTTGTGCAAAACCCTTTTTAACTTAGTATAATTGAAATTATCCATATTTCATTTCACTGTTCCATGCATCAAGTCTTGCATGCTTCTAATGCATTTATTTTTTGTCATTGACTTGAAAGCTTAATAGCCATTCCTCTAATGAGCTAGTCACATTTCCAAATTGGGTTATATGAAAACCAGGTTCCCCCTTTTTTTGGGAAGTTCTCATTGCCTTTTCCTGTACCGAGCACTTGACTGATCCCTCCATACTCCAGGCAGAAGGAAAAAATAGGTCCTGTGGCTGTCCACTCTCAGATGCAGCCTGGGGAGAGGCCTGTGAGCTCCCTTCTTTCCGAGGAACAGGGGCCAGTGGGGACCCAGAGGAGTGAGTTCTATTGGGACAATATATCCCAGGCAGCCTTTAAGTCCTTCCTTTCCCTGGAACAAAAGAAAGCATTTATAAGCACCCATCAGGGGTTGGGTTACCCTAACTGCTGGCTGTAGAAACCATAAAAATAAATAATTAGAAAACAGGACCTGACTCTTAAATAGAGAATACATGATAGAAATAAATAAATGGGTACAAAATATAAAAGAAGACATGGAAGAAAGCTTTGTGTTGGTGACAAGAAATTAGAATATAGTTTACTTACTATGGCACAACATAAGGATGAAAAATTCAGCTTTCTTCTCTCCTGTGGAAAACTAATTTTAAAACTGTAAAAGGGAGGTCTGGGCTTCTGAAACACTAAGTGACCTCATTGGGGGCCCCTCTTCTCTCTCTTCTCTTTAGTTTGATTTATTGGAAATGGATCGGTTAGAAAGGCCATTGGTTAACCTGCCTCTCCTTCTGGATCCATCTTCCTACATCCCTGACACGGTTGACCTTACGGAGGATGCTATGGCCCGAAAATACTGGCTTACCTGCTTTGAGGAAGCTCTTGATGGGGTGAGTGTTCAGAAAATTGAATATTTTATCTTTTTTTAAAAATTATTATTATTATTTTTAATTTTTGCTGAGGCATTTGGGATTAAATGTTGCCCAGGGTCACACAGCTAGGAAGTCTTAAGTGTCTGAGAACAGATTTGAACTCGGGTCCTCCTGACTTCAGGGCTGGTGTTCTAACCACTGCACCCCCTAGCTACCCCCCAAATTGAATATTTTAAATAAATGTTTGAGCTATTGCATGTTGGGAGAGGAAGATGGCCAAGGACACTTAGGAAGCGGGTTCCTTGGACCTCTGTGTAGTTTGTTGTTTTCCAAAGCATCATTTCCTTGCAGCAGTTGTTTTTCTCATGGTTTGAACTCTTGCTGTAACTTTCCTGGTGGCAAATAATAGAACCTAAAATAGATCTCAGAGGGAGGTAGGAACAAAACAAGAATATTTGAATAACACTGGTCTCAGTCTCGTAGGGGAGAAAAGACTTCTAAAGGGAAGGAGATGTATTGGTTAGAGTGTGTCAGCAAGGGGGAAACTGAGCCCCAGCTGGCTTCCCGTTGGGCTCACTGTTCCTCACCCTCCATTTCTGTCCGGTGTCTTCCCAGCAGGGAGCTTCTTGTCAGAAGGGGGAGCTGGTGAAGGTGGGTGAATGCAGGACTTGGGTCAGCTGGGTAATCGCCACCCAGGTTAAGCCATACCTTTGTGCCAGGCTCTGTGCCAGGCTTGGAAGGAAGCGGCCTCTGCCCTCAGGGAGTCTCCATTCTGGTAGTGGCAAGGGCTTCTCCATGGGAATCCTCAGTCGTGCCCTTTCCCTGAGGTGGGGCCTGGTCTGGCCTCCTTGAGCTCCAAAGGAAGCAGCTCCCAGGAGTTGGCAGGGAACTGCTGCTCCTGATTGGCTAGCGTCTTATAGAGCCCCTGGTGGAAGCAGGTCACTTTACATGGAGGGAAGGGGGGAGTAAGCATTTATCTAGTGCCTACTGTGTGCGCTGGCCTTGTGCTGTGTGGACCTCCTGATCCTCACGATAACCCTCCTGCTGGTGCTTGTGAGGCAGCCAGGCAAGTGATTTCGCAGCAGAGCCAGTCAGTGTCGCAGACTGGATTTGAACTTGGGCCTGACGGGAGTTCTTGCAGGTGCCTCCAAGTCAGCCTCCGTCCTTGCTCTCCTCGTGATGAGAGGACACCTTGGACAGAAAGGGCCCGTCACCACGTCCGATTCCCGCCCATCACGGCTGAGGGCACGAGGCTCGGAGAGGAGTTGAGCTCACTCGGCACCACGGTGCCCGAGCTAGGACTTTGTTTTCTTTAGCTCCCCATAATCATCCCTCAGTGTATGTCGCCCATGTACTGTGGCCCTTCTGAGGGCAGAGTTCACCTGGGCCAGGTGACTCCCCACCCTTCTCAGGGCCTTTGCTCCTGGCTCCCCCTCCCTGTTCTCCCAGAGTGTTTATCTCAGCAGCTTTGTGTGACAGGAGCTTCTAAACGGGCAGGGAAATTAGAAAAAGGGAATTGTTTTTAGTTGATATGTTTTACCTTTCTACCATTCGTTTTTGAGTAAAGCTCCCTTGCCCAGGGAACGTTCCTTGTAGGAAATTTTAAAAACTTTGCTGATCCTTTGTTCCAAGGTCACCCACATTTACCACAGTGTCCCTCCCTCCCTCTCTGGTTTGTAACAATAAAAAGAAGAGAGAAATCAGAGTTTGGCCAAACCACTGGAGCCCGGCCTTCTCTGTCCCCCGCCCATCGTCCTTCTCGGGACCAGGAGTCACTCTGGCCACTCGTATTCTGTTGACCTCCTGGGCCTCCTCGTGCCCCCGTTCTGCTCACTACTGGGCATCGGCTCACACGCCCTTCCCGGTAAAAGGGCCAGTAATTGGCAGGGATGCGTCCGTGTCGCTCACTGTGCGCCCGCCGGGGGTCTGGTTCTCGGGGTCCCTGTGCCCCCCGGGCCTGCTCCGGGCCTCCTCCTGCGAGCAGCCGCTTTGAGCCTGCGGCACCAAGTGCCCTCTCGTTTTGAAACGGCTTTGCTCTGTCTCGCTAGGTTGTGCACCGGGCCATAGCCAGCCAGCCGGATTCCGTGGATGCGGCGGAACGTGCCGAGAAGTTCCGGCAGAAGTACTGGAACAAGCTGCAGACGCTGAGACATCAGCCCTTGTGAGTCCCTCAGACCCCCCTCCCCCACATGTGCTGTCCCCCATGTGTCCCCCAATGCCCGCCACCCCCTCGGCCCTTTTGGAAGAAGACGAGGTCGCTTCCCTTGCCCCCTCCAGGTGTCGGGCCCTCCCACGCCTGCACCTCGGTGGCTTTCGGGGCTCTGGCCTTTCCGGCTCGCTGGCCCAGGGGGGCTGATGGGCCTCGGGCATCCACAGAAGGAGCCCAGACTGCAGATTGTGCCTGGCCTGGAAAGTGGCTGTGAATCATTTTCCCGTTAGGGCATCTTGCAGTCGTTAGCCCCTCTTCCCCTTTGAAAGGAATGAGTGGCTCCGCTGTGCTCGCCCCCATCTCGGGGGGTCCCCTCGGCTTCCAGATTCTCCCCCATAACCACCTCTGAACCAAGAGGGCCCGGGGCAGTCGTTACCATTTTGTTGGCCTGGAGGCCGCTTGGGTACCGTAGAGCACGGCCCTGGGGTCAGCAAGCCTTAGCTTGGATGTGGCCTTGGGCAGTGACTGGCCCCTGACCCTGAGCAAGCTGTGAAATTCTGCCTGCCTCGGTTTTCTTCTCTGTAAAATGGGGGAAGAAGGAGCACTTGTTGTGAGGGTCAAATAAGTAAACCTTCGTGCTCTGTGTAAGTGCCAGCCACTGCATTAGGTGCCCAGCAGTAGAAAGAAATGTGCAGCCCCTTCCCCCAAGGAGCTTTCATCCCAGTAGAGAGGAAGGGGTGCAGAGAAGGGTGCTTTGTATGGAAAGTGATGCTGCAGGGAGGATGCGGATGTTGCCTGCTCAGTGCGCATGGCCCTGGCGGTCCCGGTGAATGGCTGGGGCTCGAGGGAGGCTGGAGCAGGCTGCCGGAGGGGCTCGGGCCGGGGGGCTCTGGGAGGACAAGGGCTGGAGTCCTCCTGGTGCTGGCCCCGGCTTCGTCTCTCTGGCTTGTGTCTGAAACGACCATTTGTTTTTGTCCAAATTAAGTAATCCCAGCAGCTCCCCCAAGTTCCCTCCTCCCAGGCGGCAGGACACGAAGATGGGCAAGTCCAGTGGTCCTCGGGGCACCCGGCCAGGCCGCCCGTCCCCTCCCCGGGCAGCGCTGACCCCCTCTCTCTTGCTCTTTCACTTAGTGCCTACGGAACCTTGACAGTGAGGAGCCTGTTAGAAACAAGGGAGCACTGTTTGAACGAATTCAACTTCCCAGACCCCTATTCACAAGTAAGTCCTGTTTTTCTCGCAGGGTGCACAGAAGCGCAGACTCTGGCTCCGGTTTTCTCAGTTTTGCCTGATTCGGACTGTGCAGGGAGCTGGCTCCCGTGCAGGACTGGGAAAGGGTGAGAGGCGAGGGGCCGCCTGTCTGTCACCGGCTTCTGATCAGTGGCGAGAAAAGATTAGCTCTGTGGCTGGCCCCCGTGACTAAGCAGCTGCTCATGAGGGTGTCCGGACCCTCCCCCCAAACTAAGTCAGCCCTCTCTGTTGGCAGTGTCTGCTGAAAGGCTGTGGATTGAAGGCGCCACGGTGATTTCCCCCATAGATCACGTAGAGGTATCGTGTGGGGTACTCTTACACCCAAGATGACCAGGTAGGGAGGAGGGAGGAGGGCGGAGAGAGAGGACAGAGCGAGCCAGCTAGGTCTCAGTAGGGTCTGTAGGGTGAGACGAGGCTTCTGGCTCTGTTGGGGAACAGGGCGTTTCCCCAGCACCCCCCTCCGATCCCCAGAACAAGGCAAGTGGAGGAAGGCCCCTGGATCTCCCTCAGAAAGGTGCTCCTCCTGCGGTCGCTCGGCAGCAGGGCCTTTCAAAAGGCTGCCGTGCCCGGAGCGGGCTGGGGCGAAGCCCGGGCCTCGGGCTGTCCTCCTGGGACAGAAGGGAGCTGAGGCCAGATCCTCCCAGTGCCGCCAGCCCCGGACGGGGAGCTGGGCGGGACGCCCCAGTCTGTCGGCCCTCTTGTTGGGGATGATTATGCCGCCGGAAAGGTTGGGCCTCAGAAGGCCAAGTGTCTGTGTTGTACAAGTGACGTTTGTGGGGACCCATTGGAGCAGTTGCTGTCAGAACTCTTCCCACGTAGCCTAAATCAGTGAGCCGCGCGGGGGCCTTCTTGGTGGGGGTCAGCAGTGTCGGGCGCTGGGGCAGTTTCCCCTGTCCGTGAGGTTCAAGTTCGCCTTTGGGGGCAGAAGGTCGGGGGGCTCTCGGCTGCCACGAGAGAAGACCCGGCCCTCACAGACCGTCCTGATGCGAGCAGAGCAGCCTGGGGGGGAGGAGGCCTTTCCAGCCCGCCTTGTCTCCCTCCCCTCCCCTCTGGCGCTGCTTGGGGTGACCCGGGACCACGTACCCAGCCCGGGAAAATCCAGTGACCACGGTGGCTCCGGGCTTAGCGTTTTTCCATCTCTCCCGTTACAAACACGTGGTTGGACGGTGGCCGTCCCCTGCCCTCCCCCCATTGGCCAGCGCCCTGGTTGTGGCCCCAGCAGGGAGGCCGCCCCGGGAGCGGCGTTTGAGCTAGAAGGCTCCGTCCCTGGCGCTGCTCTGAGGCCCCGGAGAGCAGTCGTCGTGCTTGTCTCCCTGCGCTGCTGAAAACGCTGGTTGTTGGTCCAGTAGAGGCCACGAGCCTAGAGGAGATGCTTGAGGGCTTGGAAGTGGTCTTGGGGACGGAACGGCGGCTGCCGGGTAAGGCGATTTCTTCATCTGTGTATCCAATGTCTCGTGTCTTTCTACAGGTAAAGCAGAGAGAAAATGGCATAGCGTTAAAATGTTTTCAAAGAGTAATCAAATCTTTGGATTCATTAGGCTGGGAGGAGAGGCAGTTTGCTCTGGTGAAAGGACTTCTTGCGGGGAATGTCTTTGACTGGGGAGCAAAAGCAGTCTCAGAGTAGGTGTTCAATGTTTCACGGCGCTGTTTCCTCCCACCCCATTTTGGTTTCTCTCTCCCATCCGGAGACCCTGGCCCCCGTTGAGCTGAACGGTGTGAATGTGACTGTCCCTTCCCAGCCCTGTGCACCCACCGCTTCCGTGTCTGGAGTGGTTGTCGAGCCCAAGGCCACGAGTCCCTGCCCAGGGGTGCGCCGGGGCCGTCGGGGCCCGCACGCTTAGACAGACGCCTGGCTGTCCCGAGCCGGAGGCTCATTTCCCCCCCACTGAGTCTCGGCCTCCTCCGTTTGAATGAAACCCACTGGGATATTGGAGAGGGCTTTAAAAAAAGCAAGAATAAAATCTGATTTCCTGGTAAAGCCCTCGCCTTGAGTAACTTCCTTTAAAAAAATGAAACGTAATCAAATAAAGCGCATTCTAAAAATGTTCCTCAGAATCAGAGAAACCCGTAGAAAATGAGCTTGTTTCTAGTTTATGTCTAGAATGTATTGTCTTATTTTTGGCTTTATTCCTCGACACCTTTTTAATTACTAAAGCAACGTAGAGCTGTCCTGGATTACGCTTCCCCTCACGGGGTGTACAAAAGTAGAGAAAAGCCTCTGATTAAACATTGGCCCTGCCCTGCCGCCCTCTTCTAAATGTGCTTTGAAACTTGTTGGGTTTGAAGGAAGCCTACAATCCAGCAATGGTGGTGTTTTCCTCCCTGTTAGAGCCCCCTGCCTTTCCCCTCCACCCGTCTCGGGGGCACGCGGGCCAGCTCCGCCAGTGCTTTTCCACATTCTCGGCTTGCCCTGCATGTCTTTTGCATGCCATGGACTATGATTGGGCAGCTCTTAGACACACCCCCTTAGCCGGCAGCTACTCCCCCCCGCCCCAGCATGGGGAGCCCCCTCGTCTCCCAGCCCCCAGAGCTGGTCTGGAGCAGGAGTCTCTAGCGCAGCCTGCGGAGGTGGGCTCTGCCATCCCTTAGCCCCTCAGCCCGCCCCTGCCCACGACCGGGGCCCTCACGGGGGTCTGCTGGTTCGGCTGTTCTGTTTTAGTCTCATCTCATGTAGAACATGGCAGACTAGCAGGCTTCGCACTCATGGCTTTTTCCCTTTGCCCAGTGTCCTGGAGTCCGAGCCACAGTTTGGATTTGAAGAAGCCAAGAGGAAATTGCAAGGTATGGCGGGGCGGGGCTGACGAGGGCGGGGGACGGGTAGTGGGGCAAGAAGTCTGGGATAGCCCACTGACCAATACCCGGCATGCTTGGGATAGCCTGGTGCCTGATGGCACTGGGATAGCCCACTGACCAATAGCCGGCACACTTGGGATAGCCTGGTGCCTGATGGCCCTGGGATAGCCCACTGACAGCCACTGCTTACTGACTGACTGATGGCTAATGCTGCATGGGTTACCCCACCTGCTGACCTTCAGCCCTAGCTAGGATAGCCCTCTGCCTGATTCTCTGGCAGGGCTGCCTGGGAGAGCCCGCTGACTGGCTGACCGCTGGCACTGCCTGGGAGTGCCCGCTGACCGGCTGAGGCTGCCGGGAGGCTTTGAGTGAGCCGGAAGGCCTCTGCCCCGTTTAGTTTCCCTTCGCTTCCCTGGGTGGAGGAGACGCCCCTGGCTGACCCGGGATGACTCCCGGAGGGCGCAGGTCTTGCTAACGGGACTGTCTCTGTCTTTGCTCTAGAGCGCCCCTGGCTGGTGGACTCCTATGGGGAGTGGCTACAGCGGCTCAAGGTGGGTGCGTGTCCGTGGCTGTCCGGACTGAGCGAGCGCCGGCCTCGCGCTCTGGCCCGAGAGGGAGCCGGGACCCCCCGTGGCTCTGCTCCTGGGAGGGAGGGGGTCCCCTCCCCACCCCCTTCTTTTACTTCGTTTTGAGAGAGCTTGAGGAAGGGCTGGGCCTGGCAGGGTGGGGGAAGGGCCCTGGGGAGACCAGAGGCCTGGACATTGCTGGTGCTGCGCAAGGGGCCCAAGATGGGCCGTCTGGGAGGCCTCCCATTCACATGTGCTGGGCTCCGGTGGGGGGGAGGGGATACTGCTGACCCCTCCGAGGGGGGCTTTATGTGCAAAGTGGGGGGCAGTGTGCCTGCACGTGTACATGAGTGACCTGCAGACTTACATGTGTGTGCATGCAAGCACACGTGCACACACGCACATGTTAGGGCTTGGGCTTTTACTGTTTCTCCCGTAAAAGCTCGAAGCCTCGTGACCTCTGACTCCTTCAGGGCTGGGTCTCGTCCCACCTTCTGCCGGGGGCCTCTCCCAGGCCTGCTTCGGCCCCTTCCGATGACCCCCCTGCCGTCCCCCCGGCAGAATGTTTGCTCCCCCTTTGCATCTCCAGCACTGTGCAGGCCTTTGTAGGGACTTAACGGCCTTAGCTCTGGGCTGCAGAGACCCCCTTTACTGGCGTCCGCAGAGAGAGAGAGAGTGGTGATGGCGGAGTCGGTGCTAGAGGAGCCGAGAAGCCTCGGGGGCCCTCTGCCTGTCGTTGAGGCCCGGGGTGGGGGGTGGGGGGTGGGCGGCAGGAGCAGGGGCCCCCGGAGGGCCGGGCCCAGGCCGAGAGGCGAGATGTGGTGTGAGGTCGGAAGAGCCCTCGCCCTGGGCGCCCCCCCTTCTGCAGGGACGGGGTCCCCAGCCCCCCGGTCCCCTCCGCCTTGGGGACTCTGCTTCTGCACTGACGATTGCTGGCTCGAGAAGCTCCTGTTCCAAACTGAACATCCTGGTTTTGTCTTGCAGGGTCCCCCTCATAAATGTGCCTTAATTTTCGCAGATAACAGTGGAATAGACATCATTTTGGGAGTCTTCCCCTTTGTCAGGGAGCTACTCTCTAGAGGGACGGAGGTGAGTGTGTGCCGCCCAGTACCGGGACCTTTGCTCTGGCCAGACCGGGACATGTCACTCCCTGCCCGGAGTCTAGCTGCCGAGACTGTGAGGTGACCGGGGCTCCTAGCGGGGAAGAGGCGGCCCCTCGCGGCCAGTGGGGGTCCTGCAGACGCCCGGCGTAGGAGGGGCCTGAGAGCACCCTGGCTTTTTGTTTCGTAGCAGGTTAAGGCGCCTCCCGGGGCCTTTCTGCCCCCCGGTTTTAGGCTTGGGGTCTGCCGAAGGACACGCGCTCTTGTCGGCTTAGCTTTGCCCCTGAGCATCCTGTCACGCCGTAGGCCTGAGCGGGAGCCCCGTAGGCCCGCTCTGTGCCAGTGCCCGCTCCGGTGCTGACAATGGCCCTTTTCGCCCCAGGTCATATTAGCCTGTAATTCTGGACCTGCCCTCAACGACGTGACCTACAACGAGTCTCTGATTGTGGCCGAGCGGATAGCGGCCATGGACCCTCTCATCCAGTGAGTGAGCTCGTCCTGCCGGGGCTCCCAGCGGGTGGGCGTGGGGGCCGTGGGGGCGCGCCCTCACAGGGCTCAGCGCCTGTGCCTTGTCTCCCCCAGATCTGCCCTGAAGGAGGACAAGCTGCTTTTGGTGCAGACGGGCTCGAGCTCGCCATGCTTGGATCTGAGGTAATCCGGGAACGCTGGCAGATGGGCAGTGAAGGGGTGGGCTGTGAGCAGTGGGGGCGGAAGGAGCCGCATCGCGGGCACATCGGCACCAGCTATTGGGCAGCTTTTCTTCGGGGTACCTCCCAAAGCATCCTGATTGTGCCAGTTGGTAGCCCCAGCCTCTGCCCCCAAACATTGTGCAGTGGGCATTGGGGGCAGAGGCAGCCAGCAGCTCCCCTTGTGCCCCATCGGGCAGAAAGGTGCCAAGAGGCCCGTGGAGACTCGTGGCCCCGAGACCCGCTGCCCAGAAGTGAAGGCCCCCCTTTACTGGTGTGGGGATGGGCAAGAAGGTGAATTCTTCACCCAGACTGACTTAGGAAAAGCTCCTCATGTGTCAGCTTGAGGCAGAATGGCCAACACCTCCCCCACCCTCCCTAGGACGGCCATGTTCTTCCCACGGCGTGAGTGGGGCCTGTGTCAGCACTTGCTGGAGCACCACAGCCAGGCTCATCCTGGGCAGTGTCACCTGCCAGACGAGCCTGGTTGGAGTTGCCAGCTTCCAGCCTGTGCATCGGTTTACTTTAAGATGAAGCCATGCCAGTCTGGGTAGCTGGGTTGCCCAGCAGAAGGCTACAAGGAGCAGCTCTCGGGCCAGTCACTTTCTGTAATAAAAAAAATCCACAAATTGTTATGCTAGGGAGTCAGAAAGGCCTGAGCTGAAGTCCTGCTTCTGCCATCCTGGGGACAGTGGGCAGGGCCGGCGCCCTCCTCGGCGGGCTCCCTCTTCTCCCCCAGTGGCCTTCACCCCTCTGCCCTTGTGCCAGCCCATCCATGAGGCACCCCACCCCCACTTACCTTCAGTTCTTAGAACATGCCCAAGAAATGACTTCACTTTATTTTGCTTTGTCTTCTCCCTCACAGTGTGAGCTGGCTTTGTCCCCAGCATATTTCCTGGGAGAGTCACAACTGACTCTCCGTGGTCCCTTTTGGGATTTTCTTTTTTAGTTGTAAGCCCAGTTTGTTGATCTTTTCTTTCTCTATTTTATGCAAGTAAGCATCTAGAGATATAAGATTACCCCTTATAACCGCTTTAGCCGTATCCCACAAATTTTGTTATGTTGTCTCCTTATTGTCATTCTCCTGGATGAAATTATTGATTGTGTCTATGATTTGCTCTTTCACCCATTCATTCTTCAGGATTAGATTATTTAATTTCCAATTAACTTTTGGCCTATTTTCTCCTGGCCTTATATTGCATGTGATTTTTATTGCATCATGATCTGAAAAGGATGCATTGACTATTTCTGCCTTTCTGCATTTGATTTTGAGGGTTTTATGCCCTAATACATGGTCAATTTTCATATAAGTTCCATGAACCCCTGAGAAAAAAGTAAACTCCCTACTGTCTCCATTCAATTTTCTCCACAGATCTATCATACCTAACTTTTCTAACAATTGGTTTATCTCCCTAGTTTCTTTCTTGTTTATTTTGTAGTTTGATTTATCTAATTCTGAGAGAGCAAGGTTGAGATCCCCCACTAGTATCGTTTGGCTGTCTATTTCTTCTTGCATCTCTCTTAATTTCTCCCCTAGGAATTTGTGTGCTATTGCACTTGGTGCATATATATTTAGTATTGATATTGCTACATTATCTATGTACCCTTTAATAAAATATAGTTTTCTTCCTTTTTGTTCACCTGAAGCATAAAAGATTCTGCTCCAGCCCTTTACCTTCACTCTGTATGTGTCTCTATGCTTTAGATGTGTTTCTTGTAAACAACATATTGTTGGATTCTGGCTTTTAATCCAATCTACTATCCCCTTCCACTTTATGGGAGACTTCATCCCATTCACATTCACAGTTAAATGATGACAAAAAAGATGACAGTTCCTACCATCTTATTTACCCTAGGTTATGCTTTTCTCTTTCCTATCCCCTTTGGGGGTTTTCTTGGCAGAGATACTGGACGGGCTTGCCATCTCCTTCTCCACTCATTTTAACCGATGGGGAAACTGAGGCAGGCAGGGTCAAGTGACTTTTCCAGGGTCACACAGCCAGTGAGTGTCTGGGGGCTGATTTGAACTTGGGAAGATAAGTCTTCCCCTGTACCACTCACTGCCTTGTAGTAAATAGGGCCTTAAAAAATGCTTAAAGAATTAAATAAAGTGACTTAATCTACTCTCCTCAGAGAGGGATGGCTGATCTTCATCAGTGCAAGGATTCCCTATGTTAGGAGTGCCCCAAGATGGCAGTCACAGGGGAGGAGCACCCTCCCAAGAATACGCTGTCTGTACGGAAGGCAGTGTGGTAGAAGGGGGATAATTAGAGGAACAGTGAAAAAGGGGGAGTTAACGTCAGTTCTGCAGGAGCCAGTGAGGGACGCTCGCTGAGGGACGCCCCAGCTCACCAGACTCCTCCCTTTCCTTGCAGCCGTCTAGACAAGGGCCTGGCCGTGCTGGTCCGGGAGCGCGACACGGACCTGGTGGTCATCGAGGGCATGGGCCGCGCCATCCATACCAACTACTACGCGGCTCTGCGCTGTGAGAGCCTCAAGCTCGCCGTCATCAAGAACTCGTGGCTGGCCGACCGGCTGGGGGGCCGGCTCTTCAGCGTCATTTTCAAGTATGAAGTCCCAGCCAAGTGAGCAGCCCCTCGGGGGCCAAGGGGGCTGCCCGCCCGACACTTGCACTAGCTTTATTGTCAGTGGTAAAGAATGTATTTTTATTACAACAGGGGAAATGGAATTCCAATCAGATTCTGTATTTATATTGTGCTTTTGTGACTCAAAGCGACAATATGACTAACTCGATAGACTATACCCACAAACATATATATATGTATATCACTCATATTGTTTATTTTGGTAAGTGTTTATTTTAATGCTGCAGTATTTGTGATGGAAAGACTTGACTTTTTTGTTCTGTGAGACATTCATATTGAAATATATTTAAATGTTAAAGAGACTTTTTAAAATATATATATCTATCTTTCACTAAAATACGCCAGCAGTCAAATGGCCCGTACCAAATAGAGTTTTTAAAGAGCTCAGAGTTGCTTTTGCGTGTCCGCTCCTTTAGACGAAGCTGGCGTTCCAGGCCTTTCTCGGCCCACAGCACCTAGTTTTCAGGCTTGGTTTTCTCGCGCGTTATCCTGGGGAGCCCCCCGAGACCCTCCTCGGATGGTGCTGGCAGAACGAGCCAGGGAAGCCCTTAGTTTCCAGGGCCCTGCATCAGTGTTCACGCTGCGCCCGTGGAGGGAGCTCAGGCCGGGAGCACACCACATTCCTTTTACTAGGCCTTGGCCAGCCGCAGGGGCCACTCACAACCCGCGCCTTCCAGGGCATCTTGGTGGGGTCTCCAAGCCCACCAAGGCCCATTCTTCCACCAACCTCCAGCTGAAAAGGAGGAGGACCAGGCAGGGCGAGCCCCTCCTGGGCATCCCGCTGTGGAGAAATGTCCTGTCTGACACATGACGGAGACAAAGTGTGCCCTGGTAGGCAGAGACTACTTTGCACACTGCCATGGCCCTCGATCCATGTGTGTTGACTGCATAATAGCCCATCAGAGGCGGAAGTGGTGTCTGAACCCAGAGCAAGGAGGCAGCCCTTTGCACTCAGCCCTGGAGCAAACCTCCCTTTCTCTGACTGTCTCTGTCTCCGTCTCTCCTCTGTTTCTGTCTGTCTCTCTCACAAAAATGAGTCCCTGTCTGAAGGGAGCCCACATTCTGCTGGGGGGAAGCAGCACAAACACACAGAGGTAATACAAGATATGAACTAAGCAACTCAGGGGACGGGGAGAGCCCGGGAAAACCTTGTTTAGGAGGTGGCACTTGGGCTGTTCTGTGGAAGAAGCTGAGGATGGGGGAAGAGCCCACACAAGGGCCTGAAGATGGAAGCGAACACGTCATGTAGAAATAGCCACTGGGATCCCCCTGAGTGGAGTGCAGAGTATGTGAGGGCGGTCGTGATAGATCAGCCCAGGAAGAGAAGTGGGAGCCAGATGGGGAAAGACTTTAAATGACAAATGGAGTTGTTGCAGGCAGTGGGGAGCCACTGAACCTTCTTGAGCAGGGGAGTGGCTTGTGTTTGTAGGGAAATCTAGCTGGCCTCTGGGAGGCAAGGGAGGCAGGTGGGAGAGGTAAGTTGTTTGTCCCTAAATTGTCACAAACACAGCGTGGCAGTTACAAGCCAGAGTCCCGTGTGTTGCGCCTGCTTGCAGCGTCAGTGAACGCAGCCTTTGGAATCCCGGTCCTGCTGCCCTCGATTTCTTCCTTTATAAAATGAGGGTAGGAGTCCCAAGGGCCTCTGAAGTCTGTGGCTCTGAGACCCAGAGGCAGCTCGAGCAAATCGTCTCCCTCAGTGGGACGCCGTGGCCTCCTGTAAATCTGTGATCCTACACAGTTCTAGCCCGTCCAGTAAATGACAATTGTGGGAGCCTCATGTTGCAGGGAGGCGGTCCCCGAGGACTTAGCCAGGGCCAGAAGGCAGGATTTCTGAAAAGCCTAGATTTTCTCGGTCTTAAGTTTTGTATGGCCTGCCTTAGCTTGCCTGTGGAGCAGTGCGTTGCCCCGAGAAAGCAGTTTGGAACGGGAGTTGTGATGAGGAAGGAATGAGGTCAGACCAGGGAACTCCTGGAGTAAGAAGCTCCTTTACCCATGCTCTTTGGGGCTTGCCGTGGGCCTTGGGAAGCGTTGCTAACACTAGGGCTAGTGGAGGGGCGGAATTCCCGCCGAGCTAATTAAAACCCCGAAGGATGCTGCTGTTCGCTCAGTATGCGGCAAGTCTGGAAAGCGCATCGGCGGCCACTGGGTCGGAAAAGGCCAGAGGCAAGGAAGGTCTCCGACTACTGAACGGTCGCAGCACGTCATACCCCAGCCAAGTTAGGCTTAAGATTCTGCAGACTGGACTTCAGACTGAACCAAGGACCGGAAGAGCAGGCTGGTTTTCAGAGAGGCCGAGGAACGGGAGACCAAATTGCCAACATTGGTCACGCTGTGGAAAAAGTAAGTGGTTCCAGGAAAAACGGGGTCACAACAAAATCTGGCAAGTCCCCCAAGAAACGGGAGTGCCAGGTCATCTGACTTGTCCCCGAGGAACCTGTGCCCTATAGGGACAAAGAGCAACAGTTGGAATCAGATAGGGAACAGCTGGTTGGTGTAAGATGAAAAAGGGAGCAGGACGGGGCTGTCATCCCTTTGTTTAACTTAGGTGCAGAGTCCTGGCCGGGAAGTGCCAGGAGAATTATCAGCAACCTCGGAGATGAACTCCAACGACAGAGCAAAGAAGAGGTACAAATCCTTTTGAGGGTGAAAGAGGGGAGCGTAAAGGCTGCTTTGAAGCGTAGTGGCAAACAAAAGGAAGATCTCGGCAAATCGGAGAAATGGAAGTAGAGTCGGCTTTTATGTGCCCAAAGATCCCTGTGTCCGTGAAATTAAAAAACATTTGTTTGCTCCTTGGAAGGACATTTGTTTGCTTGTTAGAAGGAGCGCCTTGGCAGATCGGGACAGTCTCCTAAAAAACAGACAAAGGTCTGGGCAGTCAAAACTCCGGGTTTTCCAAGAGCAATGCCGTCTGGATTCCAAAGAAAGCCAAGCACCCCAAGAATTGACGTTTGAGAGTCCCTTGGACAGGAAAGAGGTCACACGACTCAGTCGGGCTCTTCGCTGGAACACTCTGAGCCTCCCGTAACCTTGCCTGGGTTGCAGGAGCACCCTTGGGTGGTCTTAGCTGCTGGAGCCATTCTTTCTGCCCTTCTGGGCCAACATCTGGACTCTGATTTAAGAAACAGGAAGTCCAGGAATAACCCAGCGCAGGGGACCCACTGTGGCTGTCGCCAAGCCCAGCCTTCCCTCCTCTGTTTTGCAGGTAAGTAAGCAATTTGGGGCCAGGTGGACCTGGGTAGGAGGTGACCTTGCCCACCAGGTGGCCAATCCTGAGGAACAAAGGGGTGCGGCAGATCACCTCCGGGCAGGGAACGGCCCCTTTTTACAAAGGAAGGAGCTGAGACCCAAATCCAAAGCAGGCAGGGACCCGGGCACGCAGACCAGCCGGTGCTGGCCAGATGGCACCTGCCTTTGGTACTGGAGTCACTGCACATCCCATAGTTCAGACACCAAAGATGGGTGATTTGCCATCGTGGTGTTCCTTCTGCCACCCGACTGCTGAGGCGGCAAGTTCAGAGTTGGAGTTAAGAAACCCTGACCTTGAAGCTTCCAGAGCTTGGTGAGAGGGACGCCGTGGAATTCTCCTGGGTTCCTCCCCCAGAGCACTCGGCTGCCCTGTACTGGTGACTTCCCTGCTGCCAGCTTCCTCCTGGGCCCTGCGTGCTCCTCGCTGCCAGCCTCCCCTGGGGCCCCCACCCCTCCAATGACTGGTTGCCAGCCCCCTCCTGCATCCCCCGGAGGGCTGGGTGGGGAGCTCGGTACCGGAACCAGGGGGGAGCCTTCCTCAGAAGGCTGTCCCGGCTCCCACCCTCAGGGAGCTGCCTCTGCCTCCAGTCTCTGGGGCCCAAGCACCGCCATGGGCTACATTTGCTTCAGAACAGCCCCCAGCTCTGGGGGCCCAGGCCCGAGCTACTGCCTGATGAGTTGCTCGTTGTACCAGTTTTGGGGCTCCTGGGGCCTGTCTGCCCGCCGGGCACCTTAGGGGTCTATGGGGTCTCCCTGTCTCTTCATCAGAACCAGGGGGCCGAGGGGGCAGGTCTCACAGCTGACTTCCCCTCAAGCGCCACCAGGTGGCACTCGGGAGACGCCTGGTGAACCTGGCTGGGTGGAGCCCGCTGTGGGGGGCCAGGCCGGGCTGGCACTGATCCCCAATGAGCCGGCCTGGGAGGCATCGCCCTGTAACGGTAGGCTGCCGTGGGCCTGAAGTAGCCGGTCCCTGGGCTCACCTGGAGGACCCCAGGCAAGCTTTCTTGTGGCTCAGGCAGGAGAACTGGGGTCCGGGGTGGGGGTGGGGGGGCGTGCCGGCCTGGAGCTCCCGGGCCCCGGGCTATGGAAGGCAGGCGCCAGGCCCCCAGGGGTGGCAGGCAGGAGGAGAGCCAGCCTTCCCCCCAGGGGAATGGGGGCCCAGCCTCCTGCTCTGGGCCAGGCTACTGCTAGGGCCTGGACCGGCAGACCTGCTTCCACATTCACGCATGGGCTCCCCCCAAACTTCAAGGGCCCAAAGGCCCCCAAATAGGGTGAATTCCAACCCTGGCTCTCATCCAGCCTTAGAAAGTGCCATTGTCCCCATTTTAGAGATGAGGGAGAAACACGTCGGGTGGGGGAGCATGAGACCTCGGTGATGTGGCCAAGGACGCAAATCAGAATGTCATCGGGGCGGGGGCTCAGGCCTTGGGATTGATCCCCCACTGGCCTGACCCTCAGTATCCCCTTGCCATCCTACCTCCCGCCTCCCCTCCTCCCGCTCCTGGCCGAGAAAAGCCGGCTTGTTTCCTGTCCCTCAGAACCAGCGCAACTTAACTCCCCGACCTCTCACCTCAGGAGCTGGTGACACGGAGCCCCCGATGTGAACACCTTTAAGAAACAAGGCCTGGGGACCTGATGCAGTTGTGATTTCAGAGGAACCAAGGCTTACCCGCTTGGGCCCCTTAGATCCCCCGGGACCCCCTGGGAAATCATGGCTTTGGAACCCAGCCGGGCATCCCCCACATGGCTGCATTTGTCTTCCTCCCCCCGACTTGCTGAGCCCTAATGGGGCCCAGGGGGAACCTTTGTCCTTCGTTCTCAGAGGGCCCATTTTTCTTCCTATTCCACTTCTAGGGAGCCCTGGGCCAGGCTGCTCCCTCCTGGGCCCTCAGCTTGCGGCAACCTGGTTGGGGAAGGGGGCTCTTTGCATTGTTGACATGGGACATCCCTTGCCACCCTCACTGCTGCCCTCTGTGCCTAGAAGCCTTTCCCTTCTCCTGCAACAAGAGGGATCTCATGTAAGAATCTGGAAAACTGGACAGTGGGAGAGGTAGTGGGTGGGGGTAGCTGGGAAACCAGGCAAGTCCCACCCTTCTCCGGACTGAGCCAGGCAAAAGCCAGCAAAGTCCTAAGGAGCCCCCTTCCCCCGCACATACTCCTCCTCACCCCTTAGGCAGTGGAGTTTGAGGGGAGTGGGGAGCAAAGCAAGTTCTGGGGCTGCTTCCTGCAGGAAGCCTCCTTGATCCATTCCCCTGTCCCTTTCCTCTGGGCCTTGAAGTCAGGTCGTATTAGGTTCTCTCTGAAAGAAACAGGGCTGGAGAAGCCACAGATAGGGGACCGGGCCTGGGGCCAGGAAAACCTGAGTTTAATTCCAGTCTCAGACACTCACTGGCTGTGTGACTCTGTGCAAGTCCCTTCACCCTGTCTGCCTCAGTTTCCTCATCTGTGAAATGACCCGGAGAAGGAAATGGCCATAATGCCAGTATCTTTGCCAAGAAAACCCCAAAGGGGGATCACAAAGGGTGAGACAGGACTGAACAGCCCTGAAGAAGAGGATTCTTGGAGAGCCTGAAGGGTTGTTCTGGCTCAGAGACTTGCCTAATTAGGATCACATAACAGGCCCGGGGGCCAGAGCCAGGACCCAAACCTGAATCTGATGACTCCAGATTGTGGGACTCTCATAGGCACAAGAGGGTAAAAGGGCTGGGGCTTCCAGGGCCCCAAACCCCCTCCCACCAACATCATCGGCAGACTGAAGAAAAGGAGGCAGCCCCGTCCTCATGAAAAAGTCCTGTGGGGAAAAGGAAACCCAGAATGGGCCTTCCTAAACTCCCCCAGAACTCCTGACGGAGGCAGGCTCAGAATCGAGGAGCCGTAGGGCAATTCAAGTTCAATCTGAAGCATATTTATCCAGCACCTCCTACGTCAGTCAGGCAGGTACCTTGCTAAACTGGCAATATAAGCCTAGAAATTATGGAAACTCCCTAGTTTTTCTTTTTTTAAATAGCTTTTTATTTTTCAAAATCCATGCAAAGACAGTTTTCAACATCCACCCTTGCAAAAAGTCGTGTTCCAAATTTTTCTGTCTCCCTCCCCTAGATAGCAAATAATTCAAAATAGGTTAAACATGTACAGTTCTTCTAAACATATTTCCACATTTATCATGCACAAGAAAAATCAGATCAAAAAGGGAAAAAAAAAGGAGAAACAAGCAAACAAAAAGTGAAAATACTATGTTGTGATTCACATTCAGTTCCCATAGTCCTCTCTCTGGGTGCAGATGGAAACTCCCTATTCTCAAAGAACTTCTTTTCTGCTAAAGAAACAATAGGTAGCAAATGAACCCAAAATAAAAAACAGCCAGCTAAATCCCTGAAGAGCTGTGATGTGGAAAGGGGTTTCACCTGTCCTGTTCTTGACAACCTTGCCCTCCTTACCAGAGCATGGAATTAGATGCAATGGGTACAAGGTGTAAAGCAGCAAATTGAGGCGATTAAAAGAAAACTTTCTATTAATGAGTGGAGTGGGCTGCTTCTTGAGAGTAGTTGGGTTCCTCCCCAGCTCCCACCTCCCATTGGAGGCCTTTGAGTGCAGGATGGATGACAATTTATTCATAATTTGTAATGTAAAATGCAGACTCCTGACTGGGACTATAGTTTTTGTAGGCAAAATTCATTGCCTTGTACATATTTTTCTCCCCACCTAATCAATAATCCAACTTACCTCTCAGCTGAGCCCACTGCCTGAGTCCCAGACCCAATTCAGCCCAGCCCACTGAACCCAGAGTCCAACATGGTCCACCCTAGTCGAGTCTGAAGCCCAGACAATTGGATTCCTGGGGCTATCGCTGCCACCTGTACCCAGGGCTTGAGATATAAAATTAAGGCCCAATTCACTCTTTTAAGATAAATCCAATTTAGAGGGAAAAGACCCCCAAATATTAGGAAGCTACAGCTAAGAGGAAGCTTCAGGATATGGTCCTGAGGGGATACCACTTTGGGTCTATACCTTCACTAAGAGGGAACACCTGCAAGTTTCCTATTGTAAATAATTTTTCTTCCTAACTAGGTTAGTTCTAGTGTTTCTAGGCTGCCAAAGTACTTCGAGTTCTGTCAGTGGCCATATATGTGGGGACCACAGTTCTGGTCATCTTGCCCGAGATGGAGCTCTGTCCAGTACTGAACCCCAAACCACTGAGTTCAGACACTCAACCCAGAGGAGTCCAGCATTCATGACCAAAGCCCCATAATGCTCAGTTTCAAATCTGAGCCATTGCCAGCCCCAGGACTGGCAGTCCAGAGGAGACCCCCGACCCCCCCACCCCCAATCCAACTCGGAGCAAAGTCTCAAATTTAGCTCGGCTCAGAGAGGAATCCCACCCAAAGCCAGTCCAGAGGGGAGTCCCCAACCCAGCCAGTCCAGTGCGGGCCCCCAACCTATCTCAGCTCAGAACGGCAGCCCAGCCCAGCTCAGCTCCAGGGGAGAAAGGGGACTTGAGTCACAGTCCCCAAAGCAGCCCAGAGCCCAGCTACAATTGAAAGTCAGAAACCGAAAGGTTGAATGCATTTTATTGGAGTCATTCAAGAGCTTACAAATAGGTTTTTTTTAAAATGTTTCAATGTACAGAGAAAATTCTTATACAAATAAAACAAGATGGGTAAAAAGGGGAGGGGGGGGCCAGGGTCCCAGGAGAAAGTAGACTGCCCTCTCCTGGGACTAGGGTGGACTTGGAAGCCCCTTTGGACAACGTTTTTCCCACCAAGAACTTTATAGCCTCTCACTGATCTGAACACACACATACACACACTCATCCGAACACACACACACACATGCATGTGTAAGTACATACACATGGGGCTAAAAACAAAGGTAAAAACAGAAGGATCACTGTGGATAGCTTTGCTCATGTTCTATATGTGGGTCTAAAAAGTTAAATATATATATGTATATAATTTCATTTTAAAACACATGAATGTGTGGCGTGGCAGTGCAAGCACGGAGAGCTTCCCCTCCATGCGCTATGTACAGCAGCATTGTGGGGAGCATCCCCCCAGCCCAAACCCTCCCCGTATTTGAGCTGGAGGGCGACTGTCTCCCCCGGAGGAGGCCCCCAGTGGGAGAGCCCGCGGCCTCCTCCCTCCTGCTCTGACTGCAGCATGAGCACCTCCGAGGTCTGGGGAGCTGGCAGATTCTGGGCCCCAGACCAGCCCAGGTTTGGGGAGGGGGAACGCTAGCATGCGAGAACGCAGTCCGGGGCCAGGGCACGGGGGCTGGGCAGGTTGGACGGAGAAGGGTGGTTGGGGAGAGCTGGGCACAGAGAAGGCCAGAGGGACGGGTTCCAGGCTCGCCTGGCCACTCAGCCCCAGCCGGAGCCCAGCGGAGGGCCGAGTGACAGGCGGGCCGGACGGGCGAGGAAGAACCCTTCTCAGTCTTTGCAGCCCAAAACCAAATGCTTTTCCTGACCGGGCTTTCTCTCCTTCCCCGGCCCCAAGTTCTGCGGGGTTTAGAGTTTCAAGAGAACGGGGCCTGAGTGCGAATCGTCGAGGCCCGGGGCGAGCTTGGACGGAGGTATCAAACGAGCGAGAGAGTCCACACAGGCCTCTCGGCTCACAGAGCAGGCCCCCTCGGGGTTGCCCCGCTCCTCCAGGGGGCCCTGGCCCCCCAGCCCCTGCAGCCGCTGCCTCTCCTGGGCCTGCCTGGCTCTCGTGGCGATGTAGCGCACCCTGCTCTGGCTCCGAGAGGAAGACCGGCGGAGGAAGCCGGAGCCCGGGCCGGCTGGGGCCGCAGGGCCCTCGTCCTCGTCCTCGTCCTCGTCCGGCCCCAGACTGGTGGGGGATGTGATGTCCCCGGCCTGCTGGAAGCCCGTCAGCCTCCTCAGCTGCTCCGTCAGCTCGTCCCGGGGTCTGGCCTGAAGCCTGGCCCCCGGGGGTCGCCCCGGCCCTGCCGCGGCAGCGGGAGCAGCGCGGGGGCCGAAGCTGCGGCTGATGCTCCGATAGGTGCTCTCGAAGCCCGGGGCAAAGTCGTCGGACGTGAGGTCGCCCAAGCTCTTGGACTTGGCCGCGGCCCCCGCGTCCTGAGCTCGGGGCCGCAGGCCGGAGCCCTCTGCTCGGAGGCCCTCCATGTACAGGCGGCTCCACGTGGGCCTCCGGCGGAGGGAGGCCAGGGCGTCCTCGGGCCTCCGGGCCAGGGGCCGCGGCTGCAGCTCGTCTGGGGGCGGCGGCAGGGCCAGCCCCGCCCGCAGGTTGGGGTTGGACTTGCTCTTGGTCACGAGGGGCAGTTCGGCGCCGCCCGAGGCGGCTGAGTGGGGCCAGGGGCCGTGGTGGGCCGCCAGACCCCCCAGCTTCTCCCGGCTGCCCGCGAGGCTCCCCAGGTTGGGCAGGCTTTTCCTCACCAGGTTGGGCATCGAGAGGTCAATGACGGTGTCGTTGGAGGACATGCTGGAGGAAGAGGACATGCTGTCCCGGTGGCTGCCCGGCTCCAACTTGCTCCAGAGCTGGTCGCTGCCCGTGGCGTCGGAGTAGACGGCGGCCGCGGGGGACTGTCCGGGCAGGGCGCGCCGCGCCACCAGGTGGTCAAAGGTCACCTGCCCTTCACTCTTGGCCCTCCTCACCACGGCTGGCCGGCCGGCCAGGGCCCGAGCTGGGGCCGGGGGGATGCGCAGGGGGACGGAACCCACAGGTCGGCGGGGAGCCGGAGGGTCACCTGTGCGCCCCGCCCGCTGAGCTGCCCCGTCCGGCTCCTCTTCACAGTGGGAGGGGTGCGGAAGGAAGGCCTGCCCTGCCGGGGGCGTGGACAGTGCCCTCCGGGCCTCCCGTTCTCCGCCCTCTGGCCTTCCTTCAGTGGGGTGGGGCCCCGGAGTTGCTAATCCACCCGGGCCATTGGTCCTTGGCCCACCCGGGGAAGGGGGGCTCAGAGGGGTGTCAGAGCCCGAGCCTGCTGAGCCTTGGGACGCTCCCTCGGAGTCGCTGATGAGGGCGGGGGGCAGAGGGGGGCAGGGAGCTGGGGATGGTGTTTCCTTGGCAACGAGCGGCTCCTCCGCAATGGTTTCGAGGCTGTACAAAGACGAGACAGATCTCTGGATAGAGAACGGGCGGCCATCTGGAGAGAGAAGGACAGCGTCAAGCCAGTGGGGGAGTGAGAGACGAGAACGCCCAGGGCCCAGCCCTCCGAGAGCCCCCACCAGGGGGTGAGGGTGGCAGCTCTGGGGAAGGCGGGATGGGGGTGGGGGAGGCTTTGAGGGACCACAGCCAACACAGTCTTCCA